>CM048593.1:15772500-15992500 GCA_026413675.1 Populus pruinosa
AACATATCCCAGTCAGGTTGTATAATCTGACCAATCCACATGCTGTTGTAGGCGCAATGGATCATATGGACCCCTTGCAGCCAGTAAACTCCCATCGGATCTCCGTTCGGATCCTGGAACCAGAAGTCATCACCTGTGGCAAAAAGGTGTCAAGCTCCATGTTAAAAATAACAACTTTCTAGCAGATATAAAAGAACAAAGGAGATCATATGGTTAGACTTTCATGCCTACTCTTCCCATGGATATCTGCTTTGTTCCAAGGAAGAAGAAATCATTGCATTGTTGCATGCTGGAAATGAGTCCAGATCCTTTGAAATTCTTTGACAGGGAATCTGACAGGCCCTTGTAGTAGCCCTTTGCAAGCTCAACACGGCCTCCATATTCTTCAGAAACATACTCAAGGCTCTGCATTTGCCAATTGAGACTTAGATGCACAAAACAATTAAGTCGATCTAATATAGAATATCCAAATACTCAGAAAAGAACAAAATAGATGATATCTATGAAAAGAAGCCTTACATGAATGACATCTACTTTCACTCCTGTAACGCCAGCGTCGGCAAGGTAGGAGTGCATAGAATCATAGAAATCGCCTGCTTGGTCAGGATGAACAAGACCAATACCACCTTCAACGATCTTAACCACAGCAAGATCAGCCATTGTCCCATCCAGACCAGGAGACAGTTTGCAAGAAATGATCCTTGAATTCAGATTAGTAGAATCCGGCCTGACACCACCCCAGGCACCACAGAGAGCATGCCACACGTAAATATCGTCCAAACCCTTGAACTTTGTCCTCAAATCTCTCGTGAAAGCTTTCATGCCATGACTTTCAGCCTTGCAAGAACGACTTCCACTACTCCCACTGGAAGCACTCTTTTCTTCTCCACCAAAAATAACATCCAGTTCTTGTTTCAACTTTTGAATTTTTGTTTCAAAAGGAGACAAGTCAGTTACATGAGATTGGATTGCCTTATCGCGATCATTCTCAGCATGCTCGATTTCAATTGCCTTTAAGATAAGCATCTTTGGCTTCTTTGGATCAAATGAAGTAGGGTCAGGACCCAACATAGACCCTCCCTTGTACTTCCTAAACTTGTCACATTCATCAAGCCTATGAAGCCTGGCAGTCATTTGAGTTCCACCAAGAACAAGGTTTTTAGCATCCTCGTTCGGATTCTCATCATCAGTATTGATGCTTTGCCAGCCATCATCAATGATGAGAAACCTCGGAGAGACACCACCCTCGACAAAATCATTCACACCATGCCATATACCAGCAGGCTCTACAGCTAAATAAAATGCATCCCAAGTGCACCACCCAAATTTATCAACAAGAGAAGGGACAGTTTTCTCTTCCAGAAGCTTGAAGGTATTGAGGTGGACCCTAAGTGCACTAAAGGCCTCTTTCATGATATTGTAAGGATTTTCAGACACATGAACATAAGCGATAGCATCAAAAGATGATGCTGTCACCTTAGTAGAACCACTCTCAGCACAAATCATGACATGACCATCAGTTCCAGGATGGAAAGCAGACCTAAATCTCCCATCAATGACAGGTATGATTATGACATAAGACCTTATTTCAGGAACATTAAGGAGAATCCACTGGGTTTCCATTTGCAAATCAGACCCAGAGCTACCCATCCACATGGTAGACCACCAAGTTTTGAATCTAAAGATGGACAAAAATTCCCTGCCAGTAAACTTACCGATGGAGTTCATTAAGCGGTCTGACGGAGCCTCTTTGTGGAACCCAAGGAATCCGGCCTTGTGCGACAGAGCTTGGACACGTTGGAGCAGAGCAAGTGGAGCATCAGAGGATCTATAAATAGACAAAAAGGGAGCAAAAACCACGTTGCTTGGAACTTCAGAAAGCAATGGAAAACCTTTTACACTGAATTTCCCATCCAACAATTCGAAGTATTTGTCTAGACTTTCCGGTTTACAAATTCTAAGAGGCAGACTAGAAGGATCATTTGGGGGAACCATGGCAGAGGAAAACAGAGCCAAAAACAGAGAGCTAAAAGAAGAATAGAATGTTATGGAGGATAACTATGGTGAGGCTTTTATGGAGTTTTATAAGGCACTGTATATGGAAGAAAAATTGCTGAAAACTTTTGTTAATGAAATTACAAATTGTGAAAGGGTAGTATATATTCTCTAGAGTATGCATCACTTTGAGCTCTAAGCATATCACTGCACGGAATTAGAAAGTGCAATCATTATGGTTTGGTCACTCTTTCGTGCCATAACCAAATAATCTAAGGAAAAAAAAGGAATAAGAACATAGGGATGTAGCATAATTGGTTTAATTATTTATTTTTTAAAAATTATCAATTTAAATATTATAAATTTTAAGATTATTAGAGGTTTATATAGTCGTTAATTTGTAGGTCTCAAAAGATTAATTGAAGTGTGCGTAAACTGACTCGAATATATATAGTTATAAAAAAAAAATAAAGCTTAAAATCTTTTAGTTAATATAGGTTACTAGATATAAAAAGTCAATTTTGGCTTATTTTCAAGTTAGTAGTTGACACGTAGAAAGAAAAAAAAAGAGACCGGCACATACCAAAAAAAAAAAGAAGAAGATGATAGCTTGAGCAATCTCTCTTGAAACTTTAATAACTACTTGATCCATTATTACATCGAGTTGAAGTTTTGACAAATAAATCTTATAGTTGGATTAAATATTGGAGGTGTTTATGTTAGTTTGCTCTTGATAGAATCATGACCCTCAATTTTATAAGTTTTTTAGAATTCTTTCTCTTTAATTTTGATGTAATATAAAAATATGTTGTTTTTGATAATTTATGTTATAGTTATTAGTTTTAATTGAGGAATAACATTTGTGTGCTCTTTATTATAATTGATAGTAAAGTTTTTAGGTGGACTATCATCCAATGGTTTTTCCTCACATAGGGGTTTTCCACATAAAAAAATATTGTTGTTGATTTATTGTGACCATTTGCTTAATTTGTTGATTGATTTAACCTGTTTTTAATTGCATAAAAAGGAAAAGGTATTGGAACTTGAAAGGATGATAATGGCGGTTTGCCTTTTGATCCATTACTTAATTATTCTAAAGCAGTTAATGATGATGATAATTATGTTATTTCTAAATAAATTATTCAAGAAACTTTAGATGAGCCACAATTAAAGAGGTCCACTAAACCTCGCCAAGTTTGCACCAAATATTTTTCTTATAAGTATATGTTAGTTACTAATAAGAGAGAGCCAAAATGCTTTTGTGAAGCTATATTACATGAAAGCCATGTAAGAAATGATGAAATGCTTGCATGAGAATCAAGTCTTCGAGTTAGTAAAGCTTTCTAAAAAAAAGAGAGCATTCAAGAACAAACAAATATACAGGTTGAAAATTAAAAAAAAATGCTCATTGTTATAAAATTATATAAATCACATCTACATAAATTAGTTTAAAGGGTTTAAAGTGAAAGGAAAAGACAACTAGTTTATAAGAAAAAGAATTTATATAGGTTAAAACTAGCTCAAAGATAGTGGTATAAAAAGTTTACTTCTTTCATAGTAGAGTATGGTTATGGTAAGGCAACTTATGATCTTAATGTGTTTATAAAAAGGTTTTATAATGGTAACTTCATTATTATCTTGCTATGTATGGATGATATGCTATTTGTTAGCCATAATGTTAAAAAAATCTAAAGTTTGAAGGGAGAGTTAAGCATGTCTTTTGCAATGAAAAACTTAGAATCGGCAAAATAAATTCTTAGCATGAACATTACTCATGACATGAATAATAGGAAGATTTGACTATTTTAAGAGAGATATATTCTAAAATTACTTAAGAGATTCAACATAAGCAAGACAAAAGTTATTTGTTCTCCACTTATAAACCATTTTATAGTAAGTTCTAAATAGCGTTCTTCAAGTGACGAAGAAAGAAATGAGATGAATAAGGTTCTTTATGCATCAACAATTGGTTACTTGATGTATGTCATGGTTTATACAAGGCCAAATATAACTCATGTTATTAGTGTGATCAAATGATTTCTTTTCAATCCTAATAAAAAACACTAGTCAATAATGAAATGGATATTCAAGCATCTCAAATGTACTCTCATATTATGTTCTGAAAATAGTAAACATGTGCTTGATGGATACATAAATACAGATATAGTTGATAATGGTGATTCTAGAAAGTCCATATTAAGATATTTAATGACCTTTACAAGGGAGCAGTATGGTAATGAAGGTTACAAAAATATATTGCATTATCTATTATAAATGATGAGTACATTGCTATTATTGAAAGGATTAAAAAATTACCATGAATGAAAAGGTTCTTACTTGAGCTTGACATAATATAAAAGAAATTTGTGTTGTATGGTGATAGTCAGAATACAATCCATCTTAGTAAGTATTTTCTTTTTCATTCTTAATCATAACACATTAAGGTTATATACTTTATTATGATTGCTTGCTTAGTTTGTTGATTGGTTGACCCTTATTTTAATTACATAAAAAAAATTTGGAATTAATAGATTGTGAGTTTTGTTATATTGATGCCTTTTCCCAACTTAATATTTAGTTAACAATTACATAAATTAAGTTGATTTAAGCATACCTATTTAGCGAGGGGGCTATACTGTCCAAATCAAAAGATTGGACACGTCCTACTTCTTTATTTTGCTTTTCATTTTCTTCTTTGTAAATATAAATGGTGAGATTTGAGAAAAATTTTTACATAAACATCAAAAGAGAATTTATTCCATTCAGGCAATGGCTTTTAAATAGTTGTTAGATTCATAAACGGTTGAAGCAAGGGTGGCACCATGAATTTTTTTCATGTGCTAAGCTATTAAATAAATATATAATATATAATTTTTTTAAGATCAATTATTAACTAATATACATGAATTTATAAAATTAATATTAAAGTTTTAATTCAAATATATTACCCAGAATATTAAAAAATAAATTTAAAAATACATAAAATTAAAATGAAAGTAAAAATAAACTTACTATTGAAGATTCATCCTTTGATGTTTTATGGAATATAATTTATTTATAATCAAATCTAAATCAATATTGTAACAACCCCTCAACCGGGATAAAAAAATAATCTCATGTAAACTGAAAAACAAAATAATTAAATTTTTTTCCCTCTCAATTCCTCTTTCCTTCACTTGATACTTCCTTAGATTAGTGTTTTATAAGTTGAACTTTGTAAGTTTATAAAGTTATTTTGTCACTTTTTTTTTTTTGTTTGGATTTTTTTTATGTTTTCCTTTACTTTTCTTTCTTTTTCTATTATGTTTAATGGCAAATAGCTATTTTATCCTTAATAAGTTGTTTTGCTTTTATTTAACGGTTTTTTTTGTTAGCAATACCAAGTTTCATTCATTCTAAAATTTTAATTAGATTTTATTTAATATATTTTAAGATCCCTCGTAAAATTTTAGCTCAATCTAATGATCAGATTGAAAATTACGCTCAATAACATAAAACTGGTTAAATTATGATTTTTTTTATTAAATTTCTAAATTTTTTCAAAAATTTAGAAATTTTAACCCATGGTAAAGCATCATATTAAAAAGCTCATACAAATTTCAAAAAAAATATAACTCAATTAAGAATTATAAATTTATTTTTATATAGAAATAGTTAAAAAATATTAATAAAATCTTAATATAGAAAACCGAAACGTCCGCCCCTGGTTTGAAAGAATGTAAAGTCCGAATAGAAACCCAGAGGAGAATTAAATCTACTATGTATGCATGGCACATGCATGTGAAGTAATTTACCAGCAATTCTTAAAGCAGTGCTGAAGGGTAAAGTAATTTGGTTTATATATACTAGCAAAAGTAGCAGCGCCTCCGAGGCTGATAGCATACAACAGATTAATCTTTGTGGATTGGACTGCTAAAAAACGATGGGGACAATTGTTTGGCATTAGAGACCTGTAAAGTTCCAGGTGAGATTACACCTTACATTATGTTTATTTGACTTGTAGGTGTAGTTTTTAAACAGGACTCATGGGCTTTGATATATAAAAATACATGATTGGTGGGTGGTAATTGATTAATGTGGAGGATGACTCGAGAGGGATCACCAATTATACGGGGTTGAAAGCTTGGTTTTTTGTAGGGGTACGGTGGCGGCGCAGTGCTTAGTTTTTTGCAGGGGTGGCGGTGGACCGGGTTAGTCTTGGATATTCTAGAAGTAAAAGAATAAATGGTTAACTTTATGACAGTGGGCTGCTAGTTTAGTTTAGCTGAGGGAGGCATAACTCGTTGACAATAGCTGGTGCTTCACTGTTCATATGAACAGTGAAACTGACATTCAACTTTTGTTTTTTGTTTTTTGTTTTTTGTTTTTTGTTTTTGTTAATAGAGTGAGATGATCAGTCATTTTGGGTGTGCAGCCACCTTATATTAGAGATCATTTTGAGAGAAAATTAAACTTTTTATGAGCTTCAAGCAAGAATGGAGAGATTCATTCTTGTTTAAGTCACTATCCATCAAGATTTGAGTGTTCTCCTTGTTTAGTTTCAATTGAACTTGAAGATGGTGGTCTACAAGTAAACATGGATACATAGCAAGTTCTAGCACTAGTGTACACAAAAGACTCCTATCACAATACCATGCAGCATGAGAATTGCTCGGATCTGGAACTGACTGCAGATTCCATCATGTTTTTTTCTGACGACAGGAATATATTACATAGTTTTCAATAACATTTGTCAACTCAGAAGCAATCGAGGCATCTGAGGCCTCTTCACTATCATCACAGTGCAGCGAGCATCATGAACGCAGGAGGCACTCACGCTACCAAAAACTGCCCTGCAAGAGAAATGTGAGAACCTGTGAGCACAACTTTCTGCAGATAACTAAGTGATTTGGACAGTATGCAACCATGCGTAAACTGCGAAGTAGCTGTTGTGGAGCTTCCTATGAGCCTTTCAACAGTATTTAATGGATATCTAACAGGAGTCCAGTGGATTTGGACACTAAATTTCGTCCAAGATTTTAACAGTGGTTACAAGAGGAACGATCGAGGACATAATAACAAAAAACATGCATTCCCCCCATCAGATCGGATGTAGTCATAGAATTTAACAATAAAAAATAACGATTTCAAATTCGTTTTTGTTTCTTTTGCAAGGACGACGCGTCAAGTATATATCAGACAGAACGTTGAATATTTATTAATTATATGAATGATTTTAAGTAATTAAGGAATGAATTGATTACAAGAGATCGCGAATACCGATTTACTGATGCAACTTTCTTTAGCCTTCTCGATGTCTCTTGCAGCTATCTTCTTGAAGTCCGATGAAAACGAAGAAGAATAATGAGTAAAAGACTGGTGACACTACTATAGAAGTGGAAAGAGAAGAGGAGAAAGCTGAGAATATTTCCAGAATTAATGAAGTGGAAAACAAATAGGTACCAGGTTCAGCAAGACTGGTGACGACGGAGGTAGCGGAAGTTTTGGCATGGACAACAACGACCTTGAAAAGTGAATTGGAAGCCAGAGGGGGAGTGAAGAAGTGATCAAATGTCCACTCTAAAGCGTATGTACTGTGCTGGCTATCATCAATCCCAACAACCATCACTTGCTTCTCTTCTAAGGTCGCCATTTCTGGTACTGATATTTGTCCGTCCGTCCGTCCCTCTTCTCTGTTTATATCGAGACTTAAGTTGTAGATCTATAGTTGACTTCTCTTGGATTGCTGATTTACGGCAACCTTCAGAAAATCCCAAGTAGAGATGATTTACAATTAGTGATTTACTATGAGCATTCTAGGAGGGACACGAGCTAGTTCAAAACCATGATTGGAACGGGTGACAGAACCAACAATGCTGTCCTGCCTGTAACCCATTTAGCTCCATGCTTCACTAGTTCCCAGCTCTCATTTATTTCCTTCCAAATGGTTGATGCGCTATTGCTATTATGTCCCAAATCGACTCCGATCGGCGAGCGAATATGAGTTTTGTGTGATTATATATGACATTCGTTTTCGCAGATGAGTACCATCCAATCCATGAAGCTGGATCAATCGAGGAGACGATATCGTTTGAAGTACGCCACGACCACAGGAGATATTATCCAAAATTGAAGTTGAAAGACTCGGCGGGGAGATAGATATCAAAGATTTTTGCCATTAACGTGAGAGGTTGTTTATTAATAAAACTCGAGTAAGTCTAAGATTCAACCAATCTCGGTGTGTGTCTATGTATTTATTTGTCTATATAATATCAAAGATTTTTGCCATTAACGTGAATTTCCTATTTTGAAGGTCTCGTGCTATGTTTGCAATTTTTTTTGTGTTTGATTGAGAATATAATTTCTTGTTAAAAATTCATATTCTATTATAAACAATAAAAATTTAAGGAAATAAACAAGAAATGTTATCAGTAAAAGTTATTTATAACTTAGTCTATGTAATTTATTATAATTAAATTAGTTTTATTTTAATAGTATCAAGAAATAATTAAATTGTACCTTGACCAATGTGATTATCCTTAATTAAATTATACATTAACTAATTTTGATCATTCATATTATCATATTCCTAATCATGTTTTCTCCCATACATACTCCCATTTTCTTTTCTTTTTTTCTTATCTACTTCTTTAAAAATAAACAAAAAAATAAAAAAGCGTATGAAATTGATGAAAGAACCAGTGCATATAGATTTAAAATATCAGGATTTAAATTTAAAAAAAAATTGAAATCGTGAATTACTATTAGTTTAATCAAACTATAAGTACTATACAGTTAACTCCATTAGTAATATTAACTATAGATCTCAAGTTTTCTTTTAAAAGTAGTTTTATATTTTAATTTCTTATGATTATCGTATTGTTATACCCGTATTTCAATTTCACGTTTGTTTTCAATTTATTTTACATTCTAGTTTATGTATTAATTCTTGATATTCATTGTTGAATTTGACTGTGTATATATATTTTTATGTAAATAGTTAGTTCAAAATGTTGTTTGCCTCTTTTAAAGAGTAATTCTAGCTTCTTTCATATTTTAGATGTTGATTGTTTTCCATAGCAAGAAATCTTTTATTAGAAAAACTTTAACAATATTTATCATTGCATTTTACGCCTTTTTACTGTAATAAACTAAAATAAATTTATCATTGAAGAACTTAGTTAATAGTTTAATTCTTAGAGTGAAGTTATATATATACATATACACCGCCGCTCCCTCTTCTTTATATTTAAAATTCAATATCATAAATGCATATAGGTATATGTAAATTACAAGTTAGCGTTTCACTTAAATAGGTCTTGTATTATTGAATTTATCTATGTATTGTTTATAATTTTCTATGTTTGATATGTGTGTGTGTTTCACTTAAATGAGTCTTGTATTATTGAGTTTATCTATATATTGTTTATAATTTTCATATATATATATATATATATATATATATATATATATATATATGATTCTAATGAAGAAATAAACATATAATAACGTGTTTCTAGAATTCTCTATGAAAAAAAAAACCAAAAAAAATAGCATTATATTTGATAGAATTATTTATGTGAAAGTGAAGTAATATCTAATCCCATGAATTCATTATAGTCTTTCAAAAAACACCTTGTTGTACAATCTTGTAAATATAAATAGAAATTTAATTTGAACTTGATAAATACCAATTTGACTGAATAGGGAATACACATATTTGTGTTTACCATTTTATTTTTTGTTAATTCATAAATAATAGTTAAATAATAGATACTCAAAACTCAAATGATAATTTATGAATATCTAAATTTTTTATTCAATAGATAATGAATAGGGTATGAATATCAAAAAATTCAACTTAGAGGTATCCTTACCTCACCTACTTGTAAGCCCATTCTCATCTATAAACCAAAAGGAAAAGGTAAACTTAAGTTCCCTGATATTAACAAATCATTTGTTTAATTAGTATCATATTCATTGACCATTTAGTTTACAAATGTTATATAGAGACTATGTTTGATAATACGAGAGTTGTTATGTTTCCTTCAAACCATCAAAATTAATTGTTTGGTTCCAACTAAAACACAATTTTAGAGTGTATGACCCATTAAAAACTAAGGTCTAACCACAGTTTCACATGAAGTATCTTACTTCAGTTTTTTCTAAGGTCATACCTTATTTGTTCCTCTCTTCTCCAACAACTTTTGGAAAAAAGAGTGAAAGAACTATTGTGATAGGAGACAAAACAAATATCCTTATATTCTTCCCAATAACTCTCGTTTTCTCTATTGTATCTATTTGAAGTCCTAAGGCTATAAAATCTATCTGCCGTGTTTCTTCTTCTTTAATGTGTAGAATGAAATCTTACAACCAGACCTCAGTTTATTCTCTATCAACCAAAAACTTTGGAAAGAGAAAAAAAAAAGAGTGAGAAAAAGCTGTTGTTAAAAAACTAGATCAAATTACCCTCATCTTTTTCCATTAGATTTGCTTCTATTTTGTTTTTTCTCTTGTGTTAGACAAACCTATCATTTTCATTGTCATTTATGTCAATAGATCTTGGTAAGTAAATATTGTGAAGTAATATTTCCCTTTTTTATTTCACTTATCTCAGATGTTTAGTTATTGTTTCTCATGTTAAACTTATCATCTTCTTCTTAACAATTTCTTCACAATAAAAATCAAAGATCTGTCATTTTTTTTATCTCTTTAAAGTCAACAATAAAAATTTATTATATTTTTTGGTTTTTATGCATGTGTATTGGTTACATTGTATTTATCCTTTAAACTTTTAATTTATATGATTGCATAAACGAAAATTGCTTTATTTTTTTCTATGGTAAATTAAAAGAAGAAGAGCCCAAATAGTGAAAAGAAATAATAGATAAGGGATTGTCAGACAAATGATCAATTTTTTTCTTCATGAATCCTTAATACATAATTATATTTTTTAATGAATTCAATCATATGGTGTTCTTGATTGCTTAGTTTACTTTAGGTTTTTAGGCTGGTTTACCTTAGATCTCATTCTCTAATAATGATGTTCTTTCTTTTTATTTGCTAAAGCTAGATGTAGTTATTGGTTGTTTCAATCTCAAATGCTTTTCTAATGGTAATTTCAGATGATATTCCCTTGCTTGTTATAGGCTTATTTCATGCTCTTTGGAGGAACTATATGTTCATTACTAGTGTTTCTCCTCTCTTTTTTTGGCTTAGATTGTAATATAATTGGTTGTCTTTAGTTTACTATTTTTTCAATCTATTGTACTAATTTGTGTGAGTTTTTCCTCTATTTATTATGTTATTATGTCTTTTAATGATTTGATAATATTGAACTACATCTTCTCTATTAACAACCTTAATTATATTTGACAAGAATTGAATTCTTGTATTATGAAGTAAAAAACTAATGAAACTAGGATAAAGAAGAACATAAGCTACTATAATACATTATTTAATTATTAATACTTTTTATTTACTTTGAAATTATTAAGTAAACCAACACAACATTCACTATTATTCCATTGTTGTATAAATAGTTTTTTTATTCATATTATTTTTCTCTTTATTAAGCATTGTATTCAAAAATAAAACTATTGTCAATAGTAATATGTACTTCACAAAGTCTAAATTATACAATACAATCAAACATTGTTTACTCTTGTACTTAATGATTAGTTTACATTTACAACATTAAATGTTTAATTGTATGTTTAAAAGTAGCTTATCAAACAAAGTAATGAAAGGTTCTTGAAGTCAAGATAAAGCTTCTTAGAAGAAAAATGTTACATATTTTCTATTATATTTGCATCAAAACTATTAAGAAATGCATGATACCAAATACTTATGTTGACAAAGTTGGATGAAAATTTATGATAACTGCCTTTAAAAAGTAGACTGAGCATGCTTTCACCGAATCATAAATATAGAAAAACTGGGATGGAATAAAGAAGTATTGGAGGATATGAAAAAAATTAATATCTAAAACTAGAGTTTGGATTAGAGAATTTAGAGTCTATTTTTGCAACTAATGAGTGGTGGAAAAGAAAAATCTAGGTCAATTGTTAGTAACTTCATCTTTTCAATTTCATTTGTTGTGTTAAAGTATTTCATTAATACATTAAATTTCATTAATTATATTTAATTTTTCTTACTTAAAAAATAAGAGCAAGAAATTTTAGGTATGTTATTATTAAGCCATCATTGTATGCAAAATATAACATAATGTTTAGTAACATTATGGCTGCTAAACATTTTGTTTGGGCCCCTTCTTAATGAATGTTGTCTGATGAAGATGATGGGGATGATGGATTTTGGAGCACTAATAATAATGATATCAATCTAGATAAAGAAGTAGTGATTTGGAGAAGAATAATATTTATAATTTTGTTGATGATGTGAGTAACATGATAGCTTGTTTTAATGTTGCAAATAGTCGTAACAATCATAGTATTGGTAGGAGAAGAGAAACACAATATCTTACACCTCAAGGTGGAAAATAAAGGGTTTTGAAATGGAAGCACAATTATTTTTATGTTAGGAACAACTAGTTGATAATGTTTCAACAAAAAATGATTGTACATCCACTTTTAAGGATAAGAAAAGGGTATAGCATCAAAGAGGTGATGAAAGAGGTTCACTCCATGGATGAAGTACACTTTAATAGTGAATTGCACATTTTTTCTTCTAATTTTATTTGTATAAGAAGCAAAAAGAAGATATAAGCATCAAAGGAAGATATTGATAAAAAGTTCTCTTAAATAAAATGAATTTTTGAATGAAAATCAAAGAGTTAGACTAAAAGGTGCAGTTTTGTCTTTTTAACTTACTTATGTCATTGTATTTTTCTTAGATAATGTTAGAACTGACTTTTATTATATAATATAAGTTGTTTCTATGTACATATATTTCTCATTTGCTTGTCCAATGTGTTTTAACTGTGATATTTGAATAATCTATTTGTGCAATAAGTGATTACAATATCTTTACTATGCTAATAACATTAGGTATTAATGTATGTTTGATATGCTTTATAAACCATATCTTAATGTTAATTCTTTTATAAAAAAATATTTTGGATAAAACATAGTGTTGTTGTTTACTGTATACTTATAATAAGAGAGTCATGGCTAGCATGGATCATAGTGATCGCATTGCATTGTAAATGTATCATAGCTATTGAGTTAATTTTTCTTTGTTATAATTAAGTCAATATTTCATTGTGTGCACTGTAATTTTAATTTTTTTAATGTTATTGTTGTAATATTAATGTAATTATCTTATTATTGTGGGTATATAAGAACTTGATTACCTAACATTCTAATAATTAAAACTGTAGAATTTCTAGTGTTATTGCATTTGCGGAGTATTCGAGAAGACCTTTAGGTAAAAATAGTAAACTTTAAAAGTTAGTTTGATAATTTCAACAACTAATATTCAACTATGTTTACTCATGCATCGATTTGTATATAAATTTGAGTTTTAAAAGTAGTTGCAATGTCACTTCCAAAATTATAATTTCATATTCATAAGTAAACCATTTAGAAGTTGGTTTGAAGTTTATTGTATAACATTCTTTTTAAACCTATACAAACAAGTAAGTTACACTTTTTATTTTTTAAATTATAATTTTTATCACTATTATAACCCAATTTTTTGCCCTTATTTTTGCCACCCTTGGTTGCAAAGCCCAATTATTATCATCTACATGGGTCTAACACTCACTCTTTCAACAACCTCGATGTAACCTTTTTTTTTTAGGGATAAGATTTATTTTTATACATCTTCTTTTTAAAAAAGAGATCAATGTCTAAATTTTAAAATCAAAAACGAGTTATGCTCTGTTGTTTTGAATTTCAATAAAAATTCTATTTTTAAAACTTAACGTCAACATCTTTAACGAGTTTCCTATTTTTAGGGACTAATATCATTTTCTAACATGTCTAAAGGCTGATGTCAGGTTTGTCACAAAATAATTAGAAATTATAAATAAAAAATCTAAAAAATAATTAGAATAATTAATGGAAATCACAAAGACAAATATAGAAAAAAAAACACATAATAATAGTAACATTTCATGAAAAAAGATGTTGTAAGAGTAATGTTGTTCTTCCTTTAAGTATAATCAACCCCTTACTTAGATATCTGATATCAATGCATATTTTAGGATCCCTAGTTTCTTTAATTTACCAAGTGGTGACTCTAATTTTCTATGATGACATGTTTATTTTTCCCCACGATATATATTTCATCTCGACTAATGTTAACCAAGGTGTGATAATCACAGTTATTGAATAATGCAAGTCTACTGCATCACTTCTAATTGTTTATTGATGGTCATTTATTTGTATTACAAGTGAAAGTAACTAGTGGATCCAAACATTATATTTTAATGAATACAAGTTTAAAGTACCTTGCATTTAAAATATAGCAAGTTAGATGTTTTTTTGTGATGATTGGATAAAGAATACAATGTCCATATAGTTTAAAACATGATGAATTTTATTATTTACTTAATATTTAATGTGTAAGTTAGTTCAACAAATTTACACAGTAATTAAAACATCTTTCAAGTTTTAAATCCCTTATCGATATAGATTTATAGATTTTATATATGGCTTGAAGGCAATTGAGGTTTTGAGCTGAGGAAAAAAGGTTTAAAGTGGCTTTCTTTAAAATGTTAGCTAGCATGCTGGATCATATCCAAAGATCCAAAGCCGACAACATCACTATAAATGTTGAGATTATCTCTTATGTGCATTATGTATTAGTCATAAAACTTATAAAAAATTTTAATCAAAAAACAACATAAAAGTAAAATTATCGGAAATAAACCAACAGGGAAAAAAATTCAAAATATTCAGGAACAGTGTAAAGTATATTGTCAAAGAAACTTAGGCAACCATAATAAATCATTTTCAACCAATGTTATTACATTTTATAAAAACTAATTGTGTATTACATATATTTTCAAACAAGCATTGATGCTTATAGGAAAGTAATATAAAATTATATATGTTACTACTATTTTTATTATTGGTTAAATATTTAGTTCTTTATCAAACCCTCTATTATCTTAATTTTTTTAGTTATGGAGTTATTAAAAAAATATATCTCACAACTTCATAACATAAGTAAATAATTATGTTCTATTATTATCAATAAAATTTTCTAATAAATCATAAATTAGTTTCTTATCAATTATTTTGCTTTTTAAAAAAAATTAATGGAATAAATAATCTCTTATAATTTATTCTACTCATAAATATAATAAATTATCTGTCATTGTAGATTTCAATGCACAATGGCTTAATGCTCTATTTCATAGGAATTATGATAATATAATAAATCATGTTATTAATTATATTAATTATGGTAAATGGCTTAATGCTCTATTTCAAAGGAATTATGATAATATAATAAATCATGTTATTGATTATATTAATTATGGTAGTGGCTGCAATAGTGATAGTGGTGCTGGTGATGATGACAATACAAATTATGATAATAACGATGATGACGACGATGATGACAACAATGAAAACGATTTTGATGAGGAAAGTAAGTTGTTTTGGAAGAGAGAGTCTAATCATTTGTATTAAGCATGGTAGTAGCAATAGGTGACATGTCGCCTGCTATTTTTTTACAAAACATTTCTGCTCTTTAATAAAATTAAAAAATAAGATCCAAGCATGTGGGTTGCTCTAGGACAGTGCATATGGCCTTTTTAAAAGGCCCAGGGGCTCTAGGCCTTCTTAACCCAAAAGACAAGGCCTATTTTTTTTTTACTTTTTTATCTATTATAATAGTATTTTTTTTCGTGCTTATTTTTTTCTAGTTTCAGCACTTAATATTTGGTTAATTATTACTTGGGCAAGGTAAGTTGTTTCAGTTTGATTTTATTTTTTTTCAATCACTTTAATATTCTGTTGGTTTTTTATTTTATAAGTGTTTATTTTAGATATAAAATTATAAAAATAAATTGTTAGACCCAATTGAGTCCACGACCCGAATCATAGGTTTAACTTATTAACTTTAACTGAGTAGGGATCGAGCTTGATATATTTTTTTGGTGCATAGATAGTTCTCAATTTATTTAATTAAATATATGCATGAACTTTTTAGATTTTTTCTTGGCATTTTTATGTACAAAAACACGTTGTAAAAGTCTGCATATATATTTTTTTAAGAAAGAGAAATATTCGACTTTGCAAAGAAGTGCAAGTCAAAAAGCTAGGGCAATATACTAAAAGATGTAGGGTTTTCTATATAGCAATCCACAGTGAAAACCCTATTTTGACATTATTTGCAGAAGTGTTTTGATTTTTCTTCTTTGATTTTTTTTTTTGAATCAATGTTTTTGTTTTTTTATCCTTTGATACTAGACTTGTCTTTCATTTGGTTATTTTACTCTCATGACATGAATTGCGAGTTCGGTTGGTCTACTTAGTTGACTCAATTTTTTTATTGTTTAATTTTTTTTTAATTTTATCCTTTAATATTGAGTTGATTGAGAATTAAAGCTTCATGATTTGTTTTGTTTATTTTCTATTAGGTTATTCTAGTATCTTGACCCGATAATACTGTTAAAGAGGTTAACATGAATTGACTCATTACTAGATAGATAGTCTAAGCTACATCATGAGCCAACCTATACTTTTTCTACCGTAAGTAAAGGAAATTAAAGTAATGCATTTGTTTCCAAAGAAGCAAACAAATCAAGACTCAGATCATTAAATTGATCGGGTTTAATATGCTTGTATAATTTCAATAACACAAATAAAATAATGCAATGACAATATATATAAACTATCAAAATAAGCTAAAAAACTAACTCAAGTTCATCCAGGTTAGCATATCAAATCAATGACCTAATCATGATACTAGGATAGCCTCATCAAAAGCAAATTGAATAAAATAATGAAACTTAATTTTTAAACAACCCGATATCAAATGGCAAAACTAAAAAAAAAATAACAAAAAAATAATTTGAGTCAATTCAGTTAACATAATAACCTAGTGACCAAGAGCATAGAATTGGGATGACACCGTAGACAAGAAAATAAAAACAAAGTTCAAAGATTAACTCATTAAAAATCAAACATTGAAGGATGAGATTGGAAAAAAATAAATTTTAAAAGAATATACAAAAAAACTAAAGTTAACCCGTGATAATATTTGAAACATGTTACCTTTGTCATGAGCTTGAGACTTACACCATAGTAGGCAAATCCTAAAAAAATAATGAAGTAAATTATCAACCATAAAAATGATGAGGGATGAAATTGGCAAATAAAAAATGACAATTAAAAAAGGATTAAAAAATACCAATGAAAAGAAAAGAGACCAAATTTGACATAAAAATAAATCAAAATCAAATGCTAAGGGATGATATTGAAAATAAAATTCAATTCGAAAAAAGAAATAAATAGCAATTTAAAAAATAAGAATAAAATTTGATATAAAAAATAAATGAAACCAAATGATGAGAGATTAAATTGAAGAAAAAAATTAATAAAACAAAATAGAATAAAAAATGATGATTAATTAGATATAAAAAACAAATGAAAAGACACTTTTGTGTTCTGCCAAAGAGAAAAGAGAAAAATGGGATTTTAATCCACTGCCTACATTTGAAGATTTTGATGTAACTCTTCTAAAGCCATCATGGAAGACAGTGTTTGGCTCTCAAAGGATCTTGCATACACTACTCGAAGGGCACAAGAACCCCTAACTTGTTGGCTCATATGCTATATGCACCAATAACTTTTTATTATTTTTTTTCACATGTTAAAAGACTAGATTCCTTACTCTACTTGATATTAATGAAAGAAATAAGTTGAAAAGACTAAAAATCACATTGATGCAAGTTTTAAGTTCTTTACTTCTAGAGGTAATTGTAATTATTTTATTGTGCCCCAAAAATAAGCATCCTAAACTAACTAATATAAAGTGTGCTTGAAACTAACAAATTCTAAAGAAATTATAATATTCATTCAATAAAGATAATAGAATTTGACTCATGCATATATATTTTACATACCATGATTTCTTAACAAATAATAAATCTTGTTTGCAAATTCCATAATAATATATGCCCTTCCTTCATAAAAAAAAAAAAGAATTTTTAGCCAAAAATTACAACAACTTAAGTTACCTATCTATAACCAAAGTTTTCTTTCTTTAGTAGTTCCTATAGCTATTTTGCATATTTTTCCATTTAGATTTGAATATATATCTTTTCACCTTTGTCATTAATTTTCTCTCTACTTACTGCAAAGTTCAACTTGAAGCTGTCATAGGCTTTTTCCTTCATCTTCTCGAATTCATGTCCACCAATAAAGGCAATTTTACAAAAACTAGTCCAATATTTTTAGGAATAAAGCTAGAGTAGTGAAAAGATTTGTTTGCCTCACCTCTTTATAGAGCAATGAGCTATTGGTTGGGAACCATAAGGGATGTAGCTCAATTGATCAAGTTTTAAATTTGCTCCTCAAAGGTAACTAGTTCAAGTCTCACAAAACTCAAATCTACTGAAAGCTTACATAGTCGTTAACTTCAGGACCCATGAGATTAGTTGAGGTACACACAAGTTGGCCCGGACACTTATCTTAATAAAAAAAAATGGAAGCAATAGCCATTCAATCTTTTTCAAGTGTAAATGACCATGTACTTAGTTTCATGAATTTTTATTCTATTAAAGGCATGAATTTTCTCCTCGGGCAATGCATGTAACATAGAAATGCTTGTTGTGCCTCCAACAACCATTTTCTCTTTTTTCTTTTTTTTCTTCTTTTGTTTCTTCCAATGTCAATTTTAGTCCTTATATTTCTAATCATTTGTCAAACAAAAAATCCAAACTAATTCTTGTAAATCAAGTGTCAACCCAGCACTGGTATGTGAATCTGGCATAGTGAAAACCCAATAATATGTTAGTTTTAGCAAAATATAAAGCCAACTCAAAAAAAAAATGAAAGGACTTAAGTGAAAAGAAAAAATTTATGGCTATACAAAAGAAAAACAACAATAAATCCTTTTCTTTATGGATTATGTCCTTTTATATATATATTACATTACATTTAAAGAACATTATTAGTTAAGGTTTATGCCATTAACCTTAGTTAAGATTTTAACTTGACCTTTAATGAAATGGTTACAAAAGTTTATATTAAAAAAACCAATTGAAATTTTCATTAATTTTAATAATGTTGTTAATTCGATTATTGTTGTTATTAGGGAAGTAGCAATGAAGCTAAATTTTACAAGTCAAAAGAGTTTTAGTTTTTTGAAAAAACCAAATCTCGAGTTTTGATCGAATTTTATCCTTGGTTGACTAATTCACAGGTCATTCTAGGTTTTTTACTGGGTCAATACTTGCCCTATTTTTTTTTAATCCAAACATGTTCAGGCCTCGAGTTGACTAAGTACCAAGTTGATTTGTCGAGTCAATATAGGTTATATAATAGTGACACAAAGCAGCCACCATTAATACATACAAGGAATCATTAATCCTGAGGGGTGTAGCTTAACTAATTAGGCTCCAACTTTGCTCTCTAAAGATCACCAGTTCGAGTTTACAAACCTCAAGGTCACTGGAGGTTTATATGGTTGTTAACTTTACAACTTGTGAGATTAGTTGAGGTGTGTGCAAGCTGACCTGGACACCCACGTTAATTAAAAAAAAAATCAATAGTCATTCAATTATTTTTAGGTGTAGATGACCACGTAATTAGTTTCGTAACTTTTTTTTCTCTTAACAATTTGACTTATCTTCTAAGGCAACATGTGTAGTCTATACACTCTCATTGTGTCTCTAACAACCATTATTTCTTTTCTGTGTTTCTTCTTTTATTTGTCCCAAGGTCAACTTCAATCCCTATATTTATAATCTTTTGTCAAACAAAAAATTCAAACTAATTATTATAATTTGAGCATCAACCTCACATCGAGATGTGAACCTGATATGACAAAAACCCACTACTAAGTTAATTAAAACAAATTATAAAGCTAATTCTAAAAAAAATCTTTAAAAGGATTTGAATATAAATAAAAAAATTATGGATATGCCAAAAAACAAAGAAAAACAAACTCAAACAATCAAATAGTAAGACACCCCTATAGATTATATCCCTTTATAAAAAAAATATATAAAAATTTTACTTTCAGATAACCTTTTTCAATTAAAGTTTATGCCATTAACCTTCTCAAGAAGAAGAAAAAAAAAACATTTGAGATTTTCATTGATTCTAAATTTATTATTATTTATTTAAGAAACTAAATTTTATTGGTCAAAAAAGTTTTAGTTTTTTAAAAATTTTAAAAATTAGAGTTTTAACTAGATTTTATTTTAAAATAACTAGGTCATAAGTCAATCTAGATTTATTTTTTATAGGATAAATTTTTTATTTTATTTTTATGTTAAATCTTAGAATTGAGTTAACTAGATACTAAATCAATATACCAAGTATTTTGTAATAATGACATGAGATACCACCACAAATACAAAGCAAAATCCATGCAATTATTTTCTGTTGTAGATGATGACTACGTAATTAGTTTTGTAGCTTCTTTTTTTCACTCAGCTCACCAATTATCAAGTTTGCAGTATGACAGCAGGTATGATGAGCCTTTAATCCTTGCCCAAACGGCTTCCATTTTATTAATTGTTCTAGTTTAACACGCTCATGGCCGCATATTCTAGTTTTCACTTTTCTTTAGCAGTTTGAAATTCGTGCTAAAATACAAAAATAGGTCTCGTTATCAATTCTTCCAACTCCTCGAGCCTTGAAGAGACTTCTTCGATTCTGTACCAACAGCCTTGTGAAGCAAATCAAGAGGCAAAAACGTAATGGCAATATTGACTGAGATTATAGAACTTTTTCGCTGTGATCTGAAAATTTTATTTTAATTCTTTTTTTTAATTATTAGATAATAAGTATTTTTAGTTTTCTGAAATTCAATTTTAGTATAAAATTTTATTTTTATTTTTCAGTATTTTTATAAATGAGAGAGAAATTCATTAAATTCTGATATAAAAAAAAAATTTATAGTTATCAACAATTCTGATAGCAAGAATAGTCAATTTTTTGTCAATTAATTCTATTTCATTAAGAAAAATTGGTCTAGGTGTTTCTTTTGTTCTTGTCATTGCCTAAGCTGGTAGATTTGACCATGGAAATAATTTTAGCTTTGAGTTGATTTTGATTTTTCAAGTTGTGTTTTTAGATTTTTGTAGCTATGAATAGATTTATCAAGATATTTTAGGTGTTTTTTAGGTGTTTGGGAAAATATTGTGTTGAAGATTGGTTTTTAATTGAAAAAAATTAACTCATGATTTTCTGACGAACCCTAGTTACAGGAATCTATAGAAAGCAAAAAGCGTGTTATTTGTTGTCTTTTTTCTATAAAAAAAACATGGTAGATCGTCTGTCCCTTTAAAAAAAATAAGAGGTATTTTTTGGGTGTTTGGATAAAAATTGTGTTGAAGATTGGTTTTTAATCGAAAAAAATTAACTCATAATTTTCTGACGGACCCTAGTTACAAGAATATGTAGAAAGCAAAAAACATGTTATTTGTTGTCTTTTTTCTAAAAAAAAAACATGGTGAATCATTTATCCCTTTAAAAAAAATAAGACAAACCAAGACACGTGGACTGAGCTAAAAGGCCCACGCGTTTGGACTACTTCTTTTAATAACTAGACTCACACAACTAGCTTTTTTTGGTTTTTTTTTGTTAATTTATATTTAATTTAAAAAAATAATAAAACAAATCAATAAACTCAATTGAGTCTGTTATTCAGGTAGCAGACTTAACAAATTAATCTACAATATTCAAGCTATTATTTGTTTTTCTATTTTTTTAATGATTTGTTTATCCCTTAATTTAAAAGAATAGTGCAATTTTACCTTTTTTATTTTAATTAATGATCTTGTTTTATTAAACTCAAACATAAAATAATATAATTTCACCATTTGTTGCCAATAAAATTACTACTTTTGCTATCTCGGTCTCATGTTTCTATCACATTTTTTTTGTTTTATATTGAAAAAAAAACAATATCATACATTTTATTATTGTATAATTAAATAAAAAATAATCTATATGTAAAAAAAAATAATCTATGGGTAAAAAACTTATTAAATCCAATAATATATATAATTTTCATTGCGAGTTTGCTTCGTTAACTCAAATTCACTTTGATTTTTTAATTAAATGTTGCTTCACTTTGATTTTTTAATCAAATGTTGCTTCACTTTGATTTTTTAATCAAATGTTGCTTTTTATACATTTCTCTCTAATATTAAATTAATTTAAAATTATACTTTTTAATATGTATTTTTTTTAAATTATCTCTACAAGTTTCACTGATCACCCAGGTTATTTGAAGTGAATCAAATATTTTTCCATTTTAATATTAGATCAAGATATCATTTAATTTTTTTTAGAAAACATGTTACCACTACTAATATATATGTTTTTATGCTAAAATAACATGTTACCACTACTAATATATGTTTTTATGCTAAAATTATATTTTATTGTAACTTATGACATAGCGCGAACCAATAAATTAGCTGTTACTATAACTTATTCAATATGCTCACAAATAGCTGTTACTATAACTTATTCAATATGCTCACAAATTTTTGTTGTTGTCCCACAAGTATGCAATTTATTCAAGGTTATATACGATATGAAAAATATAATATAAATTTGAATAGTAAAAACATATCATAAAATCATAAAATAACAATGAAATTTTTTTTCCATACATGGTATAATCACTTAAAAATATATGATTCAAATAAAAATTCATATATAGTTTCAGTAACTTAAAAATACAATACAATTATTCATGTCGATAAATTTTCATTAATTAATAATTAACTAATTTAAAACATAATCTACAAGCAAAACCCATGAATGAATGCAAATGAAATCAATTTCATTCATTCAATATGACAATTTTAGCAGGAATCAGTAATCTTGAGAAAATATAATTTTTCAAAAACAAAAATATAAATTCCCCTCCTATCATATTCATGTTGCAAAACGCACTATGTATAGTGTATACCATCTTTCCAAATCCAATTCCTGAGTAAACTACCATTAATGATGCCCAATGGGTAGTACCCATTATATACACATCTCAACAAAACAAGAAAAAAAAAAGTAGAAGTTTCAATCTCCATGGTACTGAAAAAGATTCAAACCTTATTAGTATACCAACCTTCCTCCTTTCCCTGAGTATGTTGCTGCTGCTGGTGGCGGCTATGAATCATTAGGTCATCATGGAAGAGATGACAGCTTGTGGATCAATATAATTTTGGGTTTGTTTTATATAGGTGGCTGTTGGAATGACAGAGAGAAAGAGACTCTAGGGTATGACTTATGATGCAGAGGGCTAGAGGGTGAGTTTGGTGAGAATTTTATATGTCAACTGAAAATGTAAAAACAAAAACAAAACAATTCTACCGACTAAAAATGATTTTGGTCTGATTTTTATACCGATTTAACATTATAAATATATATTAACTTGTAAAATCATATCAACTCGAGATTTTATCATATATGCCTTACAATCATGTACATAAATGAAAAGAAACGTCACTTTCTTTTTACAGTCCATGGCCGTCACAAAAATCAAACATGATAACCCTCAAGCCTCATTCTTTTTGTGAACTTAAAATGGCAAAATGAACACATTCTCCCACGCGACTTGAGAAACTTCTGATGTTTAGCTCCGCATCCATTCAACACACACACACACACACAAGCAACTGTATCTCTATTTCAATAACTTACAAAGGGGATAGAAAATGCACTACACGATCCAATTAGCTACAATTGAAGCATTTGCAAATTAGAGATTTGACCAAACCTCAAATTTTCTTGATGCGTTCTGTCATCATGAAGTACAAGAACTTTTAGCGTTCCAGATTCTCTTAACCAAGAAGCAACAACAGATCCTGTTGATATAAGTCGACCTAAGTTGCATTTGGCTGACCTAAAGGGTGCACCCATGCCCATGAGAAGGGCCTCAACAGCTCGCCTTAGTGTACTGTCACCAACTACTTTGCTGTGTTTGCCCCATCCAGTCAAAATGCTGAAACAACTATGGGTTCAGAACTTTCTCTAGAAATGGTTGAATAAAAGAGATGGCATTGGTTAACAAATACAACTACATACAATGCCATACCTCAATAATTTTGGAACCTCATGACCCTCAAACACAATAGCATGTACATTCAGCAACCATGCATGAACCATTGCCCGAGCAGCCCCAGAAGACATTAGATGCAAATCTAAGCAAGACTCAGACCACACATTCTCCCATACTTGGCGACGTTTCCCTTCAAGCACAACCAGTTGTGCACCCCTTTTCTGAGAAAAGAAATAGTGTTGTGCATTCAGAACTAATCCAGTTATATAAATGTGTAACCACAAAATATAGACTTTTAATCAGTAATAGCTATGGCTCAAACTGACCTGACCGAAGTGCCATAACATGTCAGTCAAGGCATTGTAAAAGGCAGATGCTGTCGAAGAGTCCATCAATTTTACTTCATCAAAGAGGGATTGTGCTTGCTCCCAAACATTTTCTCTATAACCCATAAGAAGTCCATGGGCCACGCCATAAACCTGGTTATCAAATAACCGGAGCTCCTCCAATAACATTGAAGCCTCTTCAAAGGAATTACAACGACTGTATCAAGAGAATATAAAAATGAATTTAAACCATGTTTTATTTGAAGCTGAATCTCTTTTATATATACATGCAAACATGCATGCATGGATGAACATGCACATATAAGATCAAACATGTTTTCTCACCCTGAAATCGAACAATAAACTGAACTAATACATCACAATAGCACATAAGAAGGACAAGGAATTTTATCGAAGTCCAAAACAGAAAACTCGCAATTCTGCTAATCTTTACTGGAAAGAAATACTGGCACAGTCTCATCTGCTTGATCTATTTTTGCTGAAGATGAACAATTACTGAGGTATGAATGAACAAAGAGCAAAATAAATTGCACACATGTTCCACAATCCTGGGGGCCTTGTGAGATTTTTCACAATCCATGTATGATCATGCAGTTTTCAATTACCTCGTCAACAACACCCTACCTTTTCAGTTATAGTAGAATGAGCAGCATATACAATTATCCTTTGTCTAATGATAAATTTCAACATCTTTTAAGTATCCTCATTCATGTGTGGCTATCCCAAAGAGACAGGTTCAAAACATGCTGTGTTCACATTAATTAAAAAAATCCCTTAAAGGACAACATCCTCGATTTTGTTAAACAAATAAAAAGGAAATAACAGCACAGCAAAAATTACCTGCAAGCATTCAAAATGGCTGAGAATGTGACCACATTTGGCTTGATTTCCAGCTCGTGCATCTTGTGAAAGACTCCCAAAATGCACATCATTTCCTGCCCGCCACTGTTCTTTGCTTGACCTGCCTTTTCAGCAGCAAGCTGCCCAAAAATCTTTATGATCTGGTTGTCCTCCCTGTCAGCCACCAGACTTTTAGTGGCTTTCTCAACAGCACTTGAAGATAGAGATTCAATTTGCAACTCACTGGTCTGACCAGCATCATCAACTACAGATTCTGTGGTTGCTGACCGGCCAAATGCATCTATAATGGAATTGTAAGTGACCACATTAGGCCTAATTCCCTCCTTGGTCATCTCATCAAGCAAAGACACAGCAGACTCCACCAACCCATTCTTGCACAAGGCATCTATCAATGCACTATAAAGAACAACATCAGCCTTCAACCCAGCCTTCTTAAACTCCCTAAAAACATCCATTGCTTCCCTATACAAACCACCTTTTGAATACACATCAATCAAAGTTGAGTAGGTTAATAGATTAGGTGATACATGCCTGGCTTTCATCTCTTCAAACACGTTTCTAACCGCGTCATACTTGTATTGTTTCCCATACCCACCCAAAAGTGCATTATAAGTCACAACATCTTTCCTGATCCCAGAATTTTCCATCTCCCTGCAAACATCCATAGCTTCCTCAAACCTACCAAGCTTAGCATAAATAGAAAGCAAGGTATTATAAGAAACTCTATCCAAACTTATACCCAGAAACTTCATTTCGTTGAACAGATTGCGCGCATCATCTAATCTACCAGCCTTAGCATATCCATCAATCATGGTACTATAAGTCACGACATTAGGCAATATGTTTTTGGCGGGCATCTCAGACATGATCTCAAAAGCCATGTCAAGTTGCCCACCTTTACAAACAGCATCCAGAAGCGTATTATAAGTAAAAATATCTTGATCAATCCCTCTATTCACCATCTCACAAGACAAGCTCCTCGCCGCCTCCCACAACCCTCCTTTACTACACACAGCAAGAAGCGAGTTGAACGTAATTCTATCTGGCTGCATTCCATTTCTCAACATCTCGTCGAAAATCTCCAATACTCGCTTAAACTCCACACCCCCTTTCCCACACGCATCAATAACAGCATTATAAGTAACCAAATTGGGCTTCAATCCGTAATCTTTCATCGAATAAAAAATCTTGATAGCCTCATTACAATAACCGCTTCTACCATAAGCACTAATTATAGCGGAGAAAGCATAAACAGTATTACCATAGCCTTCAGTAAGAGCAGCCTCAAAAACGGTCTTAGCCATCTCTACTTTACCTAACCTACCAAGTGTACTAATCATGGCACTCGCCAACTTACCTTGTTCATTCTTCTTCCTCTCCCTTTTCACTGCAAATTCAAAGCAACAAATGGCTTTTTTACAGTCTCCTCGATTACCAAGCTCCCGAAGCAAGAAAACATAATCATCCGACCCAGAAAGACGAGACTCGAAATTAAGCAGCACATTTTCAAGGGCCCTCTCGTCTTTCCCATACTCAATTACGTTCTGGAGAGCTTCTTGGGCGACTGAGGTGTGGCGAGTGCCCATGGTTGTTCTGGGGCGCCCGAAGTGGAGCTTGGAAACGAAGCGGGTGGAGCGGCGACCCGGGAAATCGGAGACAAGTTCGGATTTGGGGGGTTGAAAGGAAGGGAAGGTGGGGTGGATTTGGGGGTGTTGAGTGGTGGTGGTGGTGGCGGCGGCGGCGGGTTTTGGTGCATTGCGAGAAGAGGGAGGAAGAGGAGGTTTGGCAAGAGAGACTCTTTGATTAGAAGTCCATCTTTGGTGGGGGTTTTGGTTGTGGGTTTGACGGTGGTCTTTTAAGTGGCTGTGTGGATAGGGGTGGTTTTGATAACGCTTAGTCGTTGCTGTGATTGAACAGTGCGGTGGCGTTGACGCCATTCAATTCGGTTAGATATAGATACCGGCTGGGTAGTAGGAAGAGGTATGTATATATTACGTGTTGGTTGGAAAGGGATACCGGGTGGGTGTGGGAGGTTGAGGCTAGATGGGAGGAGGGGCAGGAGAAGGAGAGGGAGGAGGGGAAGCGGCGGTCATGGTTGTGGTTATGGAGAAGATTTTAGAGGGAGAAAGTGAAGCCTTTTATGGGTAAATTTTAGAGATAAGAGAGAGAGAGAGAGAGAGCAGGAGAGAGATTACAACACGTCCACTCCACTGTTATTCAGCTGAGACTTCACAGGTTTTCGGGGTCGCTATTGGAATCTTCACAGGGTTTTTTTGTTTTGTAATAAGTACGGATTCCGTCGTCATTTTCTTGGCCTTTTTTTCTTTTTGACTTTTACCCAAATTGGTGAGGATTAGGTGGGATGTTGTCTAAATTGCCGGAGATCTGAACTTAAATCTCCGCCGCTAAATCTGTGGGACCCAGGAGGAGGAGGCGGTGGATTGAACTGAAATCAACGGTGGAGATTGAATTGTTGGTGTGATTTTTTGTCACTCACCGAATAAATGAAGGGCTGCCCAACCTAAACAGGAAGCTGTGCTGGACGTCACCTCCTTTCGTAGATTAATTTACGAAAGTAGCCTTCTCATACTTTGGAAGTTACTGCTGCAGCTATTTTTCGGATAAGAAGAAACCTTTTGAATTGGATTGGACTGATATGGATGTCAACTCAACCTGGCAATGGTACCATGGGCAGTGTTTTTAAACCGGTCCGGTGTTTGATCCGGTTTAAAATTTGAATTTCAGATTTTAATTGAATCATGAGATTATTAAATTAATTTTAACTTTTTAATAAATCAAAACAATATTATTCCAATAATAAAAAATTAACACTGAATTATTAAATCAATTAACTTGATTAATTAGAAGGAAATCAGTTTAAAAAATATTTTTAAAAAAATTTCAAATTTTTTTAAATTAATATATTTTTAATATTTTTAAATCATTTTAATATACTGAATTTAAAAATAATTTTTAAAAAATATTAATTCTAATTTTTTAATTCTGAGATTATTGAATTAATTCTTATTTTTTAATGATTGGGATTTCGTTTGGAAAATATTTATAAAAAAATTTGAAATTTTTTTATTTTAAATTAATATATTTTTAATATTTTTAAATTATTTTTATATATTTATTTTAAAAATAATTTTTAAAAAATAAAAAAATTATTAACATATTTTTCTAAATAAAAAATATTTTAAAAACTCTATTTTTAAAAACTAAGTTTTCAAATTTTTTTATGTTTTATAAACGTAACTGGACTTCAGCTTCCAATGATCATATTTTAAAAGGGAGCTAGGGGTTAAAAAACGAAAAGCCCAAGAGGCGTGGGAAAACACTGCACAGCCGAGTAAAAAGGGATTGATATTTAGAAAAATGGAAAACATAAAAATTACGTGGGGATCAAGTTGAAACTATAGAAAACTTGGGACAAAGGTACAATAAAAGAGAAATTGACCATAAAAATACGTGCATGGCTTCTCTAAGAAGTCATTGCTTAAGAAAAGGGGGGATTTTGTGTTGATTTTTACTTGATTTTGTATAATCATGTTTTAAGACGTGGGAAAAGGATTAATGACATAATTAAAAAGAAAACTTACCCCCTCCATGGATGGATAACTCGGCCAAGATGAGAGGCAAAGGTGTGGAGCTGTTCGAATGAATTACGATGATTTTATAAATAGAGTTGTGTTAGTTTGAACAAAGAAAAAGTGGGTGACAGAGAAATTGATAGAAAAAATTAAGTTTTCCCTTCCCTTCTTTAGGAACATGAAAAATTTGACATGGGTAACATTATAGGGCCTTTCGGCCAAAAAGAAAAATAATAAAATTGGTTTGAAATGCAAAATCAAACAGAGCAAAATGTGTTGGTGTGGTGTTATTAAATTTGTATGTTATAGCTTGAGTTAATAAAAATAATAATTATAAAATATGGTGAGCCCATATTATCTTAAAGAATCAACAAAAAATGGAAAATCATGGGGGGAGAGGATTCATTTCAATGCATGTGGTCGACTTAGTTTCGTTGTGTTGAATTACGATGGAATCATTTTAATGGTGATGAGAGAGAGAGGGATTGAGTAATGTTTGATTTATAGGAAAATTTGAGAGAATTCTGGTTGCATTCAAGGTGATTATAACCATCTCTTTTAAAATTTTAAATTTTTTTAATAAAATAATATTTTATTTTTATATTATTTTGATATACGATGTTAAAAAAATTAAATAAAATAATTATTTTAATATATTTTAAAAAAACACTTTGAAACATCACTATTATCTATTATCTCTGGTGTAATTTCAAACACATCTTTAAATATGTTTCGGTCGAAACTTTATGAAGGAAGATTGAGACTCTTACTTGAATTGGTAAAGAAAACTTTATGCAAAAATACTGATTAGAGTATATATTGTGAAGGTAATGTGTGTTTATTGAACTTGATGAAAAGAGAGCAATTTTTTGGAAAGAGAATTTCAACCACACTTAAATTTATTAAATTAATATGAAACTCGTGTCATTATAGTAATTAAAAGGTTAAATGTATGGTAAGATGTAATTACATGGGAAATCAAACAAAATGAGTAAGCTATTTATAATATTATGAAATTTTGGTCAATAGGGATTTTGGAGGGATTGGGTTAATTAATTCAATTTACATATGATTTCTGTTTAAGATTGTAATGGATGATAAAAAGGTTACATTTTTTGGTGTGATTGTGGTTATTTTTAAAAATATTTTATATAATAAAATATATTAAATAATATTATTTTTTTATTTTTTTTTAAATTTACATGTTAAAACAATTTAAAACATATAAAAAAATAAAATTTTTAAAATTATAATTTACATCACGTTATCAAATATTATAAAATAGATTCTTTAGATTCTTTCGAGTTTTCTAAAAACTAATTTAATGATTGAATTAAGAATAATAATTGTGATTTTATTAATATAAAAGAGGTTATAAGAAATAGTCAACATGTGGGACCACTTCATGAGTGTAAACATCACATAAATAGATGATTTGTACATTCACCATTTAAAAATAAATTTAAAATAAAATAATTATAGAGTTGGAATTGTCTATTTTAATATATATAAAAAATAATCATTTTTAATGTTTTAAAAAAGAAAATATTATAATATTTTCTTTTACAATTCAAATGATGGAAAAGAAATATTATCATTCTACCTCTTCTCTAATGAATTGTTTTATTATTGAAAATATAACAATAAAAAAAAATTTAAATAACAAGTTTATAAAAGAGTAAAAGTTCTAAATAAGAGGTTATGAGTTATAAATATAATAATAAAAAAAAACTAAATTATATAATGATCGAACTATAAAAAAAACTTAAAATATATATGATACTTTTTTAAGTGAGTTTAAGAACTCGTTTGGTTACGTGGTAGCGTCCACGTTTCCTGTGATTGCATTTTATAAGTTATTTAGTTAACAACCACCTACAGTTTCAAGAACTCCAGGGCCCACACAAGTTGTGTTTCAAAAGCAAGATAAGCAAAAGCAACTCTGCGTTGCTTTTACCATGATTATTGTTCAGAAAACACAACATTTACTTTCATTTACCAAAAAAATTAATTATTATGTGTCTGTTGTTATCACAATCGTCTCTCCTCCTTCACATTCGCCTCCCTTTAGCTAAGCTCGCCTCCTTCATAGTTTCCCTCATCTCAAAAAATATGTCCTCCTCCTCGTGTTTCACTCTTTCAAACACACCCACACACACTCTTCCATTCTCTCACATAAACTGGCCAGTCACCAGTGTTTGTAGCCAAGTGTAGATTAAACCCATCTATTATCGATCTACTGCTATGATGAACTCCTTTCACGGTTGAAGAAGACACGCACTCATCAAAGTAATTTTCTTAGCACTGTACCTATATATATATATATATATATATATATATATATATATATATATATATATATATATATATATATATCACGCCTTACCTACTAAAACAAACGGTTTTCTCTAACTATAATTTTCTCTTCACACTGTTTTCTTTGCCAGAACCAAAGAGGGCATCGAACTCAGTCTCCTGAAAAGCTGAAGCACAAGCATCTTACCAATTTCTATCTCAGTTGCACAAGTATATTCAAGGTTAGTTGCTCTGTTTTGGTTGCACAATTACTTTACTCTTTAAGTTTCAGTTGTTGTGTGTTTACATTTTATTATGTATGTTTTGGCTGAATATTTTTTTGTGTAATTGAACATTTACTGAGAATTTTTATATTTTACAGTTGTGTTACTATTATATTTTTACTTTCTGTTTTGATTCAATACTTATTATCAGTGTCAGTTGTTGTGCTTTACATGTGTTTAATTGTTAGTTTCATTATCTCAGTTGAATGGGTATAAACTTAAAACTTATATCAATAACAAGCTACTAAAATTGGAACTGAAGCTAGTTACCTGCTCTATCATATTTCGGTTAAACATTTCACTATTTAGTTAAACATTTTTTAAGCATTTTCAGATTTTAATAGTTATGTTCTTTTTACATCTTTAATCTTTATTTCAATTAAACAATTACCATCAGTGCTAGTTGTTGTGCTTTACATGTGTTTAATTGTTAGTTTTATTATCTCAGTTGATAAAACTTGTGTCAATATCAAGCTATTGAAATAAATTTTATTATATGCTCTATACAACATCTTCTTATGTAACTAATGAAAATAAATTTTATCTAAGAAATCTCAGTATCTAATATAATATTACATAATTGATAGTTTATGCTTAGAAAATAAAAACATTGGCTTGTTGAAACATTAATGGAAATAAACCTAGCAATTAAAGTGTTAAGCTGATTATGTTAAGTCTATGTTGTCAACTTGGATGTTGTATTTCAGTTGGTGATTTAATTAAGATAGCTTGTGCATTACATGTCCTTTACATTGCCTCTAGGAAATTAACCTATACATTGTATATTAGATAATACATTTTAACCGAGAACATGGACGATTCTCAATCACAAGATAAGGCTTGTTGGACTAGGAAGATTTGCATGTTTTTTATGACATATGTATTAAAGCAATTGAGCAGAGTATGTGACCCAACACACATTTTGACAAAGCTAGGTGGAAATATGTTATAAATTACTTTAAGGATCAAACTGGTCATGCATTAACAAAAGCACAATAAAAGAATAAGTGGGATGAAATTAAAAAAGATTGGAGAATATGAAAAAAGTTAATTTCTGAAACAGGAGTAGGATGAAGTGCTGAACTTGGAACAATTTCGGCACCTACTGAATGGTGGAAAACTAAAGACTAGGTCTTTTTTCAGTATGTTTATAGTTATACTAAACTATTTGATTAAGTGCTTTAACATTATTTTTTATGCATTTTTATCTTGATTGTCCCTTGTTATAGGAGATACGCGGAGCAAGAAAGTTTAGGCATGCTAGCATTAATCCGACATTGTGTTGTAAATATGCTATCATGTTTACAAACACTATTGCTACCAGTCAGTATGCTTGGACTCCATCATAGGGTCTATATTCTAATAAAAATGGTGTTGGTGAAAGGCAAACTAACACAATTAATGAGGACCTTTATCTTAAGGAAGGTAATGGAGATTCTGAGGAGGATAGTCTACCAAATTTTGTTGCTAATTTCAATAATATGGTGATTGGTGTCACTTTTGCCAATAGCACAAGCAATCTCACTGGTAGTAGTGGGAAGAGAAAAAGTGTGCAACAAAGTTACCAAAAAAATAAGAGAAAAAAGGGGTGCTAGAAAAGGATCGCAATTGTTTTCACGATTAGATAAGTTGGTAGATAATGTGTCTACCAAAAGTGAATACACGTCAAATGATTTGGATAAAAAAAAAAAAGATGTAGCATAGAAGAGGTGATGAAGGAGCTTCACTCCATTGAGTTTTTTATGGTTAAAAGTAGGAGGGAAATATGGGCAGCAATTGGTCATATGGACCAAAACTTTAAGTGGCTGAAATTAATGTTTGATCGAAGGGCAAACTACAGACCTTGAAGTAAGTGTACATTTGATATAGAAAAACTTACATTTATGTATATTATTGTGTGTTATATGTTGCAGCAAATAAATTTTGTTGTGTTATATGTTTTGGTAAGTATTGCATGCATTTCATATTTGAAGTGTTTTTAATGTTTAACACACTTATCATGTTTGGTTTGTATTATAATGAGTATTTAACATATTGTATGGTTATGTGTTTTCCACAGTTAAAAAATTACAATAGGTGAGGTGTATGAGGTATTGCTATAGTTGTGTTGTTACCAAATGGTTGACACAAATGGTTATGCTATTGCTTTTTTCCCAGGTTTTTTAATTTGTAACGTATAATATGTTGAGCACTTCCTTTATATTTGTACCTATAGGCTAATTGGATATGTTTTTGAGATGTCTGTAACAGTTGTTATTGTAGCTGTTACAAGCTGTAATTTTAGGTTTTATGTTGACTTCTATAGCCTTGTTTGAATGGCTGCAAAACTTTGTGTTCAGTTTGCTTTTTCAACCTTGAATTGAATATTGTAACTTAACAGATTTGATGATTTTTTATGAGTTGAATGGCTATTGATTGGTTGAATATTAGTTGACTTGAATGACTGCTAATGCTGTGAATTATTGTTTTTTACTTAAATGGCTAATAAAGGTTTGAATAGGAGTTGTTGGGTTGAATGGTTGTTTATGGTATAAATTTTTAATTTGTTGATGGGTATGGCAGTAAAGATATCATAGTGTGCGCTGTGTGTGTTTCTATTTAAGTTGCATTATCATTCCATAGCATTTTTATTGGCTAGTCATAAATATTACAAGCATTCCCACGTGTATTGCAAGCTGTTTTCAGAAAGTTTTGTTGTTGTTTTTACACTATTACATCAAGTTCATTGACTTTAGAAGGTTAGTTGTTGATTTTAGCGTTGTTTTTTAGTTAAAAAAACTTGATCTTTATGTTTTGTTACCAAATTAAGATGGTAAATTTGATAAGGTTGTTGTTATAATTAATAAAGCAAGTTCATCTATGTTTTTTTTTTATTTATAAACTGAATGCTAAGTTTGCGTAAATTTTTATACTTTTCTGAGATAAACAACAAATAAGTTACTAGATAAAAGTATGTTTGCAGTATTCCCTTCTATTTAGTTTTTATTCTCATGAAACCTTAATTGGTTGCCACTAAATATTTCAAGCATGCCAACGTATATGAATATTGTTTTAAAGGTTGAATTTAAGATTATGTTGTAAAATATTGAATGTGTTACTTATATGTAAAATATGTTCAATTCGTAGGGATTACTTTAATTTAAATGTTTTTTTCTTAAGTTAGTGTACCGTTAATAAGTTCGATTATTAAGGGTTGTTACAATGTAGATGTTTTGGGATAAGTTAATGTCGTCATTAATGTTACAAATATTATAAATAAATTTCACAATGAAAATTGTCATGTAACCGTTATGTTGTAGGTTGAAAATTACAATTATTGTTGTGTTGTAAAATATTAAATGAGTTATATATAAATAAAATATGTTCGATAACCACCATTAACGGCACAAAAATTCAAAACATATTATTCAATGAACATGTATTTTTTATCAGTGCTCTATAGGTTCAAAATTGATATTAAGTTATGTCTGTAGATATGGATGTGAATTTGTTTAATACGCTTTTTTATGACCATTATGAAAATGTTATGAATAATGTTGGTCGGTATGTGTCTAATGGGTTTGCTAGTACAAGTTCTGGAAGTGATTTCGAAGGTAGTTTCGGTGATGGTTATAAGAACTATAATAGTGAGGTTCAAGATGATGACATAATTTAACAAGATGACGATGATGGTGGTGATTTATTTTGGCATAGAAAGTGTGATTGCACTAAATTAATCATATGCACTGCTAGAGCATTGGCTTTATATTACAATATGTATATTTATAAAGAACCATGTATGGATTCATACAACACAGACATGCGATGGTTGATTAAAATTTTAGATGGGCATTGGATGCGTTATGTGAACATGTTTCGGATGAATGCGGACACATTGAAGAATTTGGCTTTTAAGTTGGAAACGATATACGAGTTGAAACCATCTAGACGAATGAGTGTTACTGAGAAAGTAGACATGCTTCTCTATACTTTAGCTCTAGGTGCTTCGAATAGAGAAGTTTCAGCATTTAGGTGAAACCATTTCCAGGAATTTCAACGAGGTTTTTCATTTTGTGTGCTTACTAGTTGCTGATTTAATCAGACCAGTAGGTCTAGAATTCACAACAACACCATTAGAAATTGAAATGAATCCGAGATACATGTTATATTTCAAGGTAAGCAATACTTTGTACAAGTAGTTAAATATTTCAAAAGGTTAAATTCAAATATTTATATGCAATTAAATTGATTTGTCAATAAATTTTTTGTTTTTATAGAATTGCATTGGAGCGATAGATGGAACACATGTACATACATGTGTTTCACAAGAAAATCAAATACCATTTATTAATAGAAAAGATATACCGACACAAAATATAATGGCAATATGTAGCTTTGACATGCAATTTACATTTGTTTGGGCTGAGTGGGAAGGTATTGCTCACGATACAAGAATATTTTATAAGGCAATTAAAAATACAAACATACAATTTCCACGGTCACCTGAAGGTATTAAAAATATATATATGGTTGTTGTTTAGCTGGTCTAATTTGTTTTTCTATAAAATATTTTGTAAGCGTTAAACAATAATTAAATTTTTGCACGGAAGTATTATCTTGTTAATTCAGGATATCCGAATGAATACGATTACTTGGGTCCATATAAAAGAGAGAGATATCATCTTCTAGAATTTTATCGACAAGGACAATCGCAAAGTTAGGAGAACTATTCAACCAAGTCCATTTATCATTACGATGTGTAATCAAATATACATTTGGAGTTCGGAATAGAAGAAGGCAAATCTTGTAAACCATGTCTGAGTTTCCTTACAAATCACAGGTTAAAATTATTGTCGCATCAATGGCGTTGCACAACTATATTTGATGGAAGTCAGACCAATATGTTGCATTCAACAAGTTTGATAGTCATCCTGATTTAGTTCCTCCAAATACTTTTCTCGATGTCATTCCACAATCACAAACAAGTGAGCACTAGAAGGCGTCGCTATGGATTATATTCGTGATGACATTGCAAATAGTTTGATGAGGCAATAATGTTTATTTTGTAATAACAAATAATGCTTTTCTTATTTTGTCGATATTTATGTGGTTAAAATATTTTACTTCCTCTTAACATAAAGAATCATTACATTTATGTCCTTTTTAGTCATTTTAGGTACAAAAACAACCGCAACCACAACCACAAGTTTAACCAAACATGTTTTTAACTACAATAAAATCAAACCACACTTTTAACTAAACATAGAAAATATATACATAAACCATAAAAAAGGTGTTTTTTTTTAAATAATTTTTTTTCCAACCACAACCATAATAATAACAGCAAAAACTCTAAATTGTGAAAAAAAATCCACCCCAATTATAAATGAAATTTTCATAAAACATTACATAAAGATGTTTTGAATAAATAAAAATTTATATTATCCTTCTTAATTTTAATTATGAAGAATTTGAGTAAAAAATGGTACATTTAATACAAAAATTAAGTTTATAATAATTTTTTTTTGGTTTAGTTCAATTTAATTCAGTTTTAGAATCTAAAATAAAAATTAAACTGAATTAATTTTAAAAAAATTCTAAACAATATTATCTAAAAAAATCAAATAACCTTTCTATTTAGTTAATTTCAAATAAGTTTTTGTGAATATTTCAAATAATTCGATTAATTCACTCACCTCTTCAAGCTTTGAAGTATCCGCTCCCCATTTTCAATAGCGTGGAGGATGGCTCTGAGTTTCTTTCAAGATAAGCGCCAAGCCTGTCGTATTCAGCTTATTTACCAAGAAACGACAACGGGCAGGCTTTTGACTTTAAAAATCTTAAAAGACGTCAGAAATGGCACAATCTTGTAAAATGTTGACTAAAAAATAATAAAAACTAAAAGAAGAAAAAAAATAAAAATTATAATATAACCCAGCCAAATTGCCTACTCTATTTCACCCTATTAAAGAAAGTATGTGTGTTTTTGTATTTTTAAGAATATTTTAAAAGAACTAATTTTTATTTTTATTTTTGTTTTAAATTAATATCGTTTATATATTTTTAAATTGTTTTTACTTATAATATTAAAAACAAATTTTAAAAAAATACACAAAATATTACTTCAACATATTTTCAAATAAAAAATAATTTAAAACACTAAAACAGATGCAAAATACAAAAAAACAAATACCATACACCTAATAACTATTTCAACTCAAATTTTATAAAATAACAATTATTTTATAAAATATTTTTTTGTATAAATACATTAAAATATTATTATTATAAACACATCAAAACAATTCAAATTTAAAAAAAAAAATTACCCAACAAGGTTTTGAACTGCGTTTCCCAAAAAACACCATCCGGAAGAGCATAATAATAATAAAGACAACATACAAATATTAACAGGCAGTGGCTTAAACAGTAATGGGCCTCAATTTTCACACAGCTTAAGTATCTCTAATGTATATAATGAAAGCACACCTGCTAAAAAAAACAAAACCTCATCTCATTCTATGTAGAAGTAGACAACTTAACCAGAAAAGAATTTTCCAACCCAAGTCCCACGAGTGATCATGTGACCCCTAAAAAAGGCTGCAAATGCATGGCTAGGTATGCTAAAAGAATCATAAAGTTTCTTTTTGGTTCAAGACAACCATTTTCATGGCCGTAGAGAACTCATACACAACAGTACGTGGATCATTGGTCTTCACACTTCATTACATATGCATGTAAAATTATTTACTGCAACGTTATATTAAAAAAACAAAATTGGTGGCATTCTACTCGAATTATTGTTCTATTTGCTGAAAGCTAATTCAAAATACAACAACATAAACAAAAATGGAAAGAACAGAACGAAGAGGAAAAATAACTAAAGTGTGTTACTAGATCTGCTTTTTTTCGCTTCTACAAATCAGAGAACTTGCATTCTAGGGATTCAGAAAGAAGGAAAGAAACTCCAGTCTGTATAACTGCTAGTGTTCTTACACAAGTTAACTGGAACGGCGAATTGAGAATGGCTCAAATTCAACTCTACCATCGTGCTTTCCATGGGCACAAAAGGGATCTTCAGTATGCCTTCTTTCTCACAGCTGGCTTTCGGGGTTCCCTCTTAGCCATTGTCATAAACCCTGGTGTCGGTATTCCCACAGTGGCTTGATACAGATCCTTCAATCTTTAAGAACATTCAGAAAACAATTGTCAGGTGTCAGCCAAATGCATTAGAATATTTCATGTCTTGAAGCATTTAAAAGTGTTCTGTTTGGGTAACTATATTACGGTTACCTTGGCATACTAATGAAAAGGGCAATTACAGAAACACCAACTATGAGAGGGAACACTGGTGCTGGAGTTAATTCCTGCAGCCATGGAAGAGGAAAAGGTCACATTAGAAAGACAGAGAGGAAGACTTATGTCATCATTTAATGATATCAAATCTAATTTACCCATCAGACTATTTTCTAAGGAACATTCACATGTAGATTTTGGAAGGGATAGCCACCAATAGAGGTGTTTTTTTTATTCCAATGATTATTGAGCCGACCAATGGACTAACAGAAAAATTGTTCAATAGACTCAGTATGTGTAGACCAAATCAACTGAATTTTTTGGGAGCGACTGCACTACAGCTCTATTGTCCCAATCAATCAAACTGATTTTGTCTGTACAATCTCTCCACAAAAAAAAAATGAGAGTTATCTCTAGATCACTACTATTCAGAACTGTTGTAAGATTAGTTCTAGAGAACTCTCGTTGAATGAATGTAAAACAAACCTGTTTCTGGTGATCCTCCTCAAAACTATATCGCAGTGGGCCCACATGGATCTGGGCTGTCCTCTCAAGGTCAACCTCAATAATCTCCGACTCAAATCTGTGAGTTCTTGACTGCAAACTTGTTCGAAGCTGCAGGAGGTGTTTAGTCTTCGGTAAATTCTTCACCTGAAAGAAGTTGGACACTGGGAGCTCAAATACAGTCTCAGCCTTGGATGAATCACTTGCTGACTTGATCTCAACCAATAGCTGTGATTGTGGTTCTTTCATTCTCCGTCCTTCCACGTGGCAACTTAAAATGGTCACTTCTGGCTGTTCAAAGACCACAAAATCCAAATTCCTTATATCCCCTGATCCAACCTACAAAATCAATGGATGCGCATCAGACTTCACATACTTGCAGCAAAAAGAGATTATACATGGGTGTTAAACATGGAGCCCAATAAGATGAAGCTAAGATCCCAATAAGGGTAGGTTTTAATCTAAGAATAAACCTAAGCTTTTTTTCCTTGTTTCACCGGAACAAAAAGGAAAAGAAAAAAAAAGAGCACCAAAAAGCATAACCTGAATAGTAACAGATTCAGGTGATGCACGCTCAATTCTATTGGTACCCAAGCCATCCTTTTTTACTACTTTAATTACATAGGTTGCCTCAGGTACAAGCCCTCTCAGCCTATAACTTCCAGATGAATCAGTTACTGTCTCCTCATAGTAACCTTTTGACACAGACCGAGCTTCAACTGAGACACCTTCTTTTGGCTGGCCAGACAATAGTGTGACAGTACCTGTTGCACTGTGAAGAGCAGAACCCATATTAGTCTTTCAGTAAAGTAAGATATCCAAATATAAACATTGGAAAGATTATCTTAATTTCAGTAAGATTGGGATCAAATGAAAATGTAGCAATGTTAAAGAATTCATGCCGCATATTTGCAAATAAAGGAGAAAGTGTATCAGAGCAGTACATGATGCTAGGAAATTATAAACTAGTATCATAATGATATTAAATTTTAACTTGGGAAAAATTGGAGGATTCAAAATTCTTTTTTAATGAGATTTAAGACTTGGGAATGTGATTTTGTACTGTAGAAATGGAATAAATATGTTATACATTTGATTATGGCATTATCTACTTGATTTGCTGAAATAACAGAAATCTCTAGCAGGAAATGAAGACTGTATAAGACCTGTAAGCAACACGGGTGGCATGGAAAGTGACTTCTCTAGACTCCCCAGAACCAAGTTCTATTACTTGAGCTGATGGCGAGAAAGCATACTCCTGCAAAAACATCAAATCATTGGATGAGATGATAAGCAAATAATCTGTGAGGGTTTAGGTATTCTGTAATTCCCTCTTGGCAGAGGTTCAAAGCCAAAGGTGACTAACATGACATGATAATATTTTAAACAGTGATTTGAAAAAAATAAAGCATGTGCAATGATGTTGATCCAAAGCTGGAGAGCTCAAAACTTAATGATATGCATTAATGCATCGTACAGTAAATGAGAGCTTCAGAAACTTCAGCTGGATAAGCAAGGTTTGCACTCATTGAAAGAACTTTTAGCCTCGCTTCAAAATAAAATTCAAACCAATTAAACATCTGTGTCAAGGCATGTTGACTGGTGACTTGAGAAGGAGAGTTTTCTTTTTTTTGTGAGGGGGGAAATGCTCATCAGAAGAAACATAGTTAACAAACTTGAGCTGGTTTTAGAACTGGTAAAGGAGTGTTGCAATGTATATGGCTAGCTCAAATCAACAATTACATCATATGAACATGATACCTAAAGCAAGGAAGAGGATTAATGAAATCAATCTCAACTAGATAAGATTGCAGCCTAGTTGAGTTAAGTTACGGATAACATAAGAGGTCTCGGTAATTTACCTTCAGTAGAGGACGCAAATAGAAAGTGCCAGGAAATAAGTTATCAAAGTGGAAAGTCCCACCAGCCCCGGATATTGAGTTGTTCCTATAACCATCATCACCGCTCAATGACAATAGCACAGAAGGAATGGGTTCATTAGAATCATCTTTGGAGTATATGTGTACAGAAATTTGACCTAGCTTCTGGCAAGAAAAGGAATGAGGCCCTACACGTTTAAGATGATAGCCAGGCTGCAAGAATAGAGAGAAATATCACAAAAAATAAAATATGAAATATAAGTTGAGATATAAAAGCAAAAAAAAAAAAATTCCCGTCTAACAGGAAAGAAACGTAGAAACCTTGTGCTTAAATTTACTTGCTGCGTTATGTAAGAGAACAATACCTTTGAAGCCTCAACTCTGTAAGTTATATCATCATATAGAGGGCCCCCAAGAAAAGAACCATCCACTCCTGTAGCAGTTTGAAATGCTATTTCATCTGTCTTGAGTGGAGTAATTTTGCTGTCTTCAGAAGCAATAATCTTTATGTGAACACCAGAAAGAGGGGGAGAAACTGATCCTTCTATGTAGAGCCCCATTCGGCCAGATGATGGGGGGATTGGAGATTGGCAACCATCATTTGCCACCAAAACCTAAGATAACAAAGAAAAATATTTAAAGCGTTAAACTTAATCGTGCATCTTAGGAAGAATTCAGAAGGCAAAACACAGTATTGATAATTACATTTTGTTCTCTGGGGTAAAACAAGATCTTCTTCTCTCCATTGTTCCTGAAAGACATCAAAGCTCAAGTTAACTACTTTGATAGGATGGTTATGCCAAGGTGTAAAATTTATGATGTTGAAACAGAATTTCTAGACATTTAAAAACGAAACCAGAAAAATGAAATTGCACACCATGAACGAAGAAAAATTAAGGAAACTATGTATAATTCTAAGAATAGACCAAAAAGAGAAAACGTAACAAATGAGCTGCAGCCCCTTCAATTTAACATGAACAAAACTCAACAAGATCATTGAGAAAGGGACCTTATGCATATAGACACAGAAGGAATGAAAAAAAGAAATTGCAACTCTTCTGTCTTTAACTAGCATGGTGCATTGCTCACAAACTTTTCTCTCAACTATGTATAAATATCTACGAGTAAAAAAGGAAATGCAATTCACATTAATGTATAGATTTTCATAACCAATTCACACAGAACAAATCTGATTTCCAGAATACTAAAGTAAAATATTGTAAAAGATCAGCTGTGAAATCTGAGAATACATGCTAGCTTGTACCAAACGCCTGCCAGCACTGAGAATATCATGATATTACAATGGAAAGAAGGAAACAATTACAAATAATTTGTATACCTAGGGTCCCGAGGAACAAAGGTAAGTTTCTCTCCAAGATTAGCCCACACAGAGTACTCAAACAAGGCAGATCCAGTTTGATCATCTTCATGTGATACAAGGATGGCAGCGGTACCATCAAAAAGATTGCCCTCACTATTAAGGATGTCTACAATGATATTATTAGGTAATTCATATCCACCATCAGCCGAGCCTAACTCAACACTGATTTGTCCTTTAAGAAGATACTTCTCTCCTTTCAGATAGATAGGCTACAGGCAAAAAACATAAAAGTGGAGTAACTAAAAAGGAGATTTTTGAAAGTGGAAAATGCAAGAAAAAAAAGGTAAAGGAAAAACAAAAGCTGGCACTGTTTGATAGCTTACCAGCAGGTTTGATGTATCAATTTTTATTGGCGAGCTCCCAAAGAAAATACAGGAGTTAACAAAGTGCAGCTCATGTACTCCAGGAGATTCCATGCATATATTCTGTGAACCTTTCTGCAGTTCACATTACAATTAAATATCAATATAGCAGAAGTTGTGTGTGGCATCTGATGCAATCAAACAAATTTCAAGCACGCATTTTAAGGGGAAAAACTACCTTGATTTTCAAATCAATGGGCAAACCATCTGGCTTAATCATGGAAGCATCCACTTCATGGGTTGAGATAACATTTATCCAGTAACCTTTTTGAACAAAAGCAATTCCTGCAACATCCTCAGCACCAACATCCACATTGACGAATCTCTGTTCCCAGCACCAATTATCTTCATTGGGCACAGCTTTTGAGGAACCATGTTTAACCTAAGAAATCACATTCATTAAAAACACAAAAAGCACTTACAATCAGCTGGCTTTGGGAAAAGAAAATAATAAGGTAGGGGTACAAGTGCAATTTATCACTAAATGAGTGTAGTGATCGTGTAAAAACAAAAATTATATCTTTCAGATAAAAAACGTTTCCTCGAACACACTTTACCTCAAGCCTGTATTTTCCAGGCGCGACATTCTGAAAGAGAAATTCATCACTATCATTTGTCAAACTAACAGACTTTCTTTCTTCTGTATGTTTACCAGCCAATCTCACAAGGGCGATAGAAACTGATGGACCACACTTCTCCTTGCAAGTAACAGAACCATGAACATTGACAAGAACCTTCATGAAAAGGAAGATAAACATCAGTAAGAAGTATTTTCACCAAGCAAAGAATGCACAATTACTATTAGAAATCCAAGGCATCGTCCGTGCCAATTTCCATGATCTAAAAGAACAGAAAACAAAAACACAGACCAAGGATAACATTTCTCCTCTAATTGATAGAAATAAATTGATTGCCATCTCAAATCATGTGATAATACTACTGAAACCAGTTCCTGTGTCCAATCTAACAACTACATGTGTAAAGCAGTGGTGGGAAGGGACTAAACACATCATGGTCTTGGAATTGAACTTCTGAGAATGGATGGACACAATAACAATAAAGTTGCAATATGTCATCTGGACACAATAACAATAAAGTTGCAAAAAGTCATCACAAGGTAAACATAATTTCTTTCTCATATAACATTTCATGTTACCTGAGTAAATTGTACATCCAGCAATGGACTTTTCACCATAACATCAGCATAAGATGGCGAAAACAGAAGTCCAGGAGCACTGTCAGGTGTAACAGCCAAAGCAGATAAGCGATACTCACCGGGTGAAACCTGACAAATGATGATAAAGAAGAAAGATGTGACTTTATCAGATTTAGTTTTAGCTGCATCAATGCTTGATTGATGAAAATAAAGGGAAGAAAACAAATGGTTGAAATCCACAGCAATAGAGTTTCGCAAAGTATTCTTAAATCATCTCAAGGGTAATTTTTGCATCCCATGTGATCATCTTAATAAATCTTGAAGAAAAGTTATCAAAATTGCATGGCATGCACTTAAAATCACTCCAGAATACATATTCATAAGTTCACAGTGCTGTAGCAAAGATCTCATAGATAAAACACAGATAATTGAATGGATCAACTTAAGAGCAGTAATTGCATATTCCAGTGCCAGCTGCTTATCTAATCAATCTTGAACAGAAACATATCAGGGCATAGGACCAGAAGAGTTCTGTACTTTCGACACACAAGTTTCACAAAATACCAAGCAAAAATAAATAGAATAATAAATGACTACATGTTGGGAAACAGAAAGGAATGATCATGGATTTCCATGAACCTAAAAGCTCTTTATAAAAATTTAAAAAACAAATCAAGGAGAATTCATTAATATTTTAATAGATGTACTCAAAATTTATTCCATAACACTGTTCTTAGAACAGTGACTTCAACACTGTTGATTTAACAGTGGTTTATTTCTTAATCATATGTTTGTGGTGTAAAACAATGAAAGGTAAAAAGATATCTATCCTGTGTTCCTTTCTGACACTATAAAAAAAAATAGGAGTAGAAGCATCTAAGATTTCTCAAATACAATGCAAATCATACTCTCCACATCAACAAATATCTCAATGGTTCATCAAGTTCAAAAACTCTGAGCAACATAGCAAAAATCTACCTGCACCCGTATGTTAACAACTAAATTCTTTAGAACATTTTGAAGCATGGTAACTGATACCTATGAGCCAGAGCTTGAGAAAACCAAAAAAAAAAAAAGATCCCAGGTCATCCATTAAAATAATGCCTCATATAACTAGCTGTTTATATAACTCACTGAGTCACAACTCTTAAAGATTTTACAAGGCTTGCTTTGCTTGCACTGCCTAAAACAAAAATCTATTCATCAAGGTGCATTCCATTATTGTTTTCATAATGCATATATATACATGTGTCTCTGTGAATATTTGTGATGCTGCAAAATAGCACTGGTTTATAATGATTGTATAATGAAAAAGCAAAAAGAAAATTTGAGGAGGTTCCACCACCCTAAATTGATTATCAGATATGCCTTTTTTCTCTCTTTATCCACTCATTTTTTTCAACTTCATTCAAAATTCATATTTTTTCTGCAACATGCAGGATATATACGCTTGTATTTTTAAATGTACAGATCAATAAGCTAATATAAGGGGGGAAATATCATTTTTTTTTGCGATCAAAAGTGTTTCCAAATTGCACTTCCTCAAGCATACCTCAAAGCAGAAATTGCCATTTCCATCTGTCTGTTTGACTTGAAGTTTGACATTCTCAGGTCCATGGGTCAAGGCTACCTAGAAGTCATACACAACAAAGTTTGAAATTGTAAATGTGCAAATTCTATAATAACCACGGGAAAAAAATGTAAATCTGCAAAATCATTTTTAACATGCTATCATATTTTAATTAAAAAAGCATTACCTTTGCCGTGTATCCAGAACCAATCATGCTTACTACACCACAGACATCATATGAGATTGCTGTAATATCTGGAATTGAAGCCATATTTGGCAAAACCTGATCAAAGAAGTAGAAATGGTCAAGTGGATGCCTCATAATTAAAAGAATAATTAAACCTATAGTGTATACCTCTTATATCCATTAAAAAAGAGGAAGAGAGTATTCAAGATGCTAAAGAAATATTCTGTTATACTTTACCATATACTCCTTCAACTTGTTGAACTTGTAATGCTCCTTCTTTGCCTCTATCGTATAACGATTTGATGTAACCTAAAAACAAGTAATTTAGCAAAGATGAAGTGCCTGACTTTAAGACTTTGGCTCAGAACTGTCATGTTTCAAGGTCAGAAACTACATACTTGCATGACCACGAAAAGTCTTCCTACCTAGCTTAAGCTTAAATACTTTATTGGTGATAATGGAACAGCAATTAACATGATCAATAATTAAGAGGTATTAGATTCATGAGACTGATGAAGGAGATTGACAGAAAAATAAGTAAATGTTTGAAAGCATACAATAGAAGCTTGCAAATATTCTTGTTTAGAAAACCATGGCCGAGATCAATGGATGGAAGGATCCTTATGCAAATTTACTCTAACAAGGACAAACTTCAGCTCTTTTTTTATGCTGAACAAGTATCATCAATTCACTCTTTGAGAGTCTGAGAATCACAATATATCCCCCACCCCACAAATAAAGAGTAAAAAGGAATGACTCCATAGATTTCAGGACAGTAAATGGTTTGCTTTAATAAACAGAGATGTTATCAACTCCTAAAATTATGAAGTGGCTATAGCCAATGATATGAAGTCTATGAAACTTAACCCCTAACCATGCTGCCACAATTTGAAATCGAACTACGCATATCCATCAAGAAATTATACAAATATGCTCTTAAGTGGTCCCCATGAATTAGGAAAAAAGCAACCATGTATCTAATTGACAGAGTTCCAGGCTTAGTACTCGCAGTGAGTTCAAGCCCAGGACTACTGTACAATTTATTGTATCTGTCAATAACTTCATAGAGCTCCAAGAGGATTGTCAAAGGCTGGTAAGACATAGTAGGATGCCAGCAGATATTATTTGATCAGCTGAAAAGAAAAGGAATAAAACAAGACATCTGATGCAATAGCAAGATGAAATGTACCCAATGAAAAAAAAAAGAATATAGGGTGAACTCACTCAAAAAAAAAAAAACTCATTAAAAATACTGAGATGATCAAGAATGACAAATATAATTATTACAGTTGAGATCATGCACAAGACTATACCTGGTCAAGCTTGTAATAGCCTTCTTTATCAGTTGCAGACCTTTCATGACCATCAACAATGATTTTGACACCCTCAACTCCCATGCCATTCCCATCAACTATGCGACCCCCCACAGAAAATCCTGTGACCTGCACAAACCAACAGTTCAAAGGATGATATAGCTGAATAGACCTTTCTGACAACAGATGGAAGTGAGGATGTGAGAAAGATGATAATGATGCGACTCCTGAGATGCTTCAGAGAGCTTGTAAACAGAGCCGTTGTTGCCTATGAAGTTAGAATGTACACCAATGCCATTAAGGACAAGAATCTCACTAGCCAGATAGAACATCATAATGCTAGTTCTTCACTTCTCTATTTAGCTGTCAGCTGGCTAGTAACCAAAGGATTGGCACCAGGGAAAAGTATACTAAGACTGGCCATCAAGATATTAAGTTGCTCTAACCTTAAGGATGACAATACAACCAAAATCAGGATGATTATACAATTACAATCTTTTTATTTTTCTGTGAGGGGTTACAGCTTTTGAGATGGATATTAGATCTGAACATAAACAGTCAACAAATGGGGCAATTGATCTCATCATCCACCATAGGAAATGAATATTGCTGGTTTGATGTAGAAAACCTTATACAATTATAAATTGTGAACATATTTTTGCCATTGACGCCGCTTAATGGGGGGCAGTCAACACCAGCATAGACTCACGGGTTTATAGTGCTTACAACTATTATTTTTTTATTCCTTAGAAAAACAATTCATGTAAAATAAATGCAGTGCTCAATGATTTTCAAGATAAAAAGTAGAAAAAGGAAATCAGAAAGATGGTTGACAAAGATAACAAAGGAATAGAAGTTTATCTATTTGATTACGGGAACTACAATATGTCCTACCTGAAATTGTCGGGGGACTGTTACATGCTGATGCTCAACAGAAACCGACATGAGAGGAGGTGAAACATCAAATACCGTATTCTCACCCTTGTAGGATGGAACAAGCTCATAATGACCTATAAAGCATTGAATAAATTGATCACAACAATGAAGAACAATTGCCAAGAAGCATGAAATTAGCACCTTTTATTAATTTGGACAAAATGCATAAATAAACATTTCAAGACTTGATGAACACAAGATGGTAACCAAGACAATTTAAGCAGAAAATGCAAAAAAGAGTAACTTCAGGGCAGAAAGTATGCAATAACGTACAAATGCAAAGCTACAGTAGGGTTCAACAAGTTAAGCTTATGCTATTACATCTAACAGAATGTAGTAAACTTGGTTCAGTTTTCTACTGTAAAATAGCATGCAGACACTGAAATGATGTAAAGTTAATGAAACTCGTTGACTATCATTTAGTTTAGCATCAGGTTCAGCTAAGTACTAAACACAAAATGTTCATAACATTCAGAACAAGCATAAAGAAAGAGTGAAAAGATGAAAAAAAGTCTTAGAGGGAGTTACCGCATGGTAGTGATTTAAATCTGAACATTCCATCAGCATTGGTTACAGCATGACAGAGAGGCTTTCTTTGCCCCACATCCTCACCAAAGCCTTGAGGACAATCTACTTTTTCAACATCATCCGAATACAGATACATGTGAACTCCCAAAATTGGATTTCCCTGCCAAAGAGGAAAACAGGACATGTGTATGTGAAAAGAAAATAGTAAAGACGCACAAAGTTCTCATGATGATAGACATTGCACTATAGGGAACATAAACTAGAAACATAATGTCCATCTCTGGTCCCATATTTAGTCTAATAAGAATGCACATTCCTGTACATGAACATAGATAAATGTTAACTCCCAAAACTGGATTTCCCTACCAAAGAGGAAAACAAGCTTTGTAATTATGAAAAATATAGTAAACATGCACAAAGTTATCATGATGATAAATGCTGCATATTGGGGCCGTAAACTAGAGATATAATGTCTAGCTCTGGCAGCATATATAGTCTAATATATGAATGCACATTCTTGTACATTAATTTTCTGTGTCAGAAGTGGAATAGTGACTCTTAGCTTCAAATCTTGCATTATAGTCTGCCCTAAAAAGAGGAAATTAAAAGAAGAAAGCTGTTCCAAGACCCAGTTTAAAAGAAAAAAATAGTAAGAATCTATAGATTCAATAGATTTTTCAGTAGATAAACAATGCAAATGAAAGAAAAGAACCCATCCACCGAAAGGTCTGTGTAGCACACAATGGGTGCCTCAGAAGGTTTGGCAATGTCCAAAACAGGGCAGCTTATTCCCTGGTTCAGAGACATGATAAGTTGTCATTAGTAGGGGGCAAAAAGGAAAGAGGGGAACCTATGCTGACATGGATGGAAGTGGCATCAAAGTATTTAAAATCTCTCGATATTGGGGCAGATTTGGTGCATGATCTTACAGAAGTTTCAAAAGGATCCATGTAGCTGACTCCAAATGGTTTAGTATGAGATTTGGTTGTTGTTGTTGACAACACAATTTTTTTAAATATATATATATATATAAAGCAGCTACAGTAAAAAAATCTTCACAGAAGGTTTTACCTGAGCAACCACAAATCCGTGAAGATCATATCCAGGGACAAAGAAAATGTCATCAACTATGCCATTTTCAAAACCCAATTCCACCTGCAAGGAGTGCAGTATTAAGCAAACAGCAGCATGCAAGGACAAAATTGCAGGTCACTGAGAAAAGGACAGACAGCATATCTGACCTCTGTGGAACCTCTAACTTCAACTTTCAAATCAGGATGTGAAGCACGAACTTTGTATTTTCCTGCACGGATACAATGATTTTTTGAGATTTCAGCAAGGCATGGATCCAGCAGTAGAACAATTAAAACTAATGCCCTGAGGGATGGGATTGCCCAGGTTCAGCTCCTTTCACCCCCAAACAATGGAAATGGATGTTGCAAGACACCGTTCACCACATATTTGTGGATAGATAACATAATGAGAAAGAGACTTCAGTTAATGTAAATATATGAAGAAACGTGGAATCCCAACAAGGGATATTATGCCACCACATTTAGAGCAATGTATGATAACCAATTCATACCATTCGTTTCATTGATGTAGACTTAAAGACAACCATTCTCCATTTCATAGTGATACATGCAAATAGCTGGCAAGTTTTAATAATGTTCAGATGAGTTTGAAATAAATGGGTGTGTTCTTGTATGGAATACAAGCATGAAACTAACATAAGCCTTGAAAAAAAAATGAAAAAGGAATCCCAATACCTGGAATAACATTTTTGAACAAGTAACTCCCGTCTGGTGAGGTTACAATAGAATAAATGAGATCATCGTTAGGAGACAGAAGCTCAACATTAACATTCGAAGGACCACCATTCTTTGCAGAACAGCTCTGTCCACCAACTGCTCCCACAACTCTACCAGCTATAGTGAACCTGTAACGTAAAAACATGAACTCAACTCAATCTACAGTATACAAGCTTAAGATAAGTAAATCGTCCTAATACCAGCTAACTTAGTTCGCGAATTATGCAAGACTATGCTCAAATTATCCAAACATTATTCTTCTAAACATACCCTGTGAATCGAAAATTAATATCTTCATTGCGGTTGCAGCCCATATCATCAACGACAACCGGGAATTTTTCCGGGTCCCACGACCATCCTTCCGGTCCATTGATTTTAATAACAAATGAGCCCTGCAGATCATTTATAAGAAAAAACGAAAAGGATGGGAGGATGAAAACAATATCAATCATTATTAAATAAGAAACTGAAATGATTTAACGAATTATTACCTTGTCATAGACTGGAATGAAGTAGTAACCATTGGGTGCACACTGTGTTCTCTCCTTTACCAATCCATCTACAGTACGAAGCTCTACCTGCCCTTACATTGATACAAACATTACATGACATAAATTGTTGACACAAATAAGTGAAAATAATTTGAATATGAAAACTTACCGTGATGTCAGAATAATCCAATTTTGTGGCGCTTGGATTCCTTGACTTTACCAGAGAAGAACTCGCCTGCAGTTTCCATTAACTCAGATCCGTAATGATATTTCATTAAGCTAAGTTAATTTCTTTAAATTTGTTAGGACGGAAAAAAGACAGTGATGTTTTAGGGAATCACCTCGACGAATCCGCCACAACCGTTGATCAAATCAGCGGAAACAGCTGAGATTGAGAAAATTAGTGCGATAGATAAGCAGAGAAATAAGTCTCCGATCATCTTCATTTTTAGCGATGATTTGAGAGAACAGATCTGGTGGTGGGTACTTCACATGTGATTGATTAAATTAGTGGGATTAATTTCGACTGAGAGCGTAAGTGTAACTGTACCCCTCCGACGTGAGGGTTTATGGATTTTGATTTTTAGAATACGATATATAAATTGGGCAGGCCAAATAAAAGTATAAAACACGGGAGCTTTTCCCATTTTGGTTTCGGTTTGGGCATCTGTTTTGGGCTTGATTTGGGTGGGGGCAGAGTCTGGGCACTGTGTTTTGCCTATAATTTTGTCCCCCCTCACATAAAAAAATTATAATAAAAACTAAATGATACAAAAAAATCAGATTAAAAAATATTTCACTGTAAATTATAATAATAATTTTTATTTTTTATTTTTTATTTTCTTCTCATTCATTATTTTTTCTTTGCCACTTTAATCCATGAGTATTAATTGTCTGGCAATTATTCAAAACTTACAAACTTTGAGTTTGATAATTATTCTAATTTTAGTTGTTTTGAAGCAAACATTTTTAAGTCTATTAATCATGTTTAAGTTTGTTATAACTATTAAATTTAGACACAGGTTTACCATGGGTTTAACATAGTTGCAAAACTCGGGACATATAAATCTGATAGCTAAATGTTTAGAATTATTTATAAATAAATAAATTGGAATATTTATAAGATTAGCTTTTTTGTTTTATTAAATAATAGTTGATTTATTTGATTTTTGAAACACATAATAAAAATTATAATCACTCTTAATTAAAAATTAGAGAGGAAATTAAATTATATGCTAAATGATTATAAATAAATGAATAAATAAATTGGTTTATAATTTATGAAAAGAAATGAATCAGACATTATTATCATGCTCTAAACAACAACAAATGATTTGATACTATCCATTTTTGTTTAAAATAGTAAAAACAATGTAAGACAACAGCAAAGAATAACCTATGAAAAATTAATAAAGAGTTCAATTTATTCTAATGAGTTTTGAATTTTCAAATTTTAATGTTTATATTTTTTGTTGATTTTTTAAAGCCCTTTCGATTTTTTATAATTGAAATAAAGTATAACAATATTACTATATAGTTTAGTTGTCCAACATCTTATTTATATTATTGAAAGTAAAAGTTCATAATGAAAAGTTTCATTGATTTACAACAATCATGTTAAATTTAAGTACCAAGGTCAATGTTGAGTTTCAAGTAATTTATTTTAAATTTTAAAAAATATTTTTTATATGCATTATGAATAAAGATATGTATAATAGAACTAAACATACATAGTCTAATATTGTTAAATATATATATATATATATATATATATATATATAAAATAATGTTGTTATTGGTGAAACATCACAAAGAATCACCCATTAAATTAATGTTTTTTTGCATTGAGTTTGATCAAAAAAGACAAAAAAGAGAGAAGATAGAATTTCTGTTAAAGGAATAACAAATTTATAAATATAAAAAATAAATTATTTCAATAAAAAGATATAATTTGAATTTTTAGATATAAAACATTAAATTATATTTTTATAATAATTTGTTGTTTATAAGTAATTTATGAACTTTAATTTCTGTTAAGAATACTTCAAAGATAATTTAAATATTTTTTATACAAAATTTCAAAAAAAAATAAGTCTCAATATTTTTTTAATTATCACCTGCTTAAACTCAAGTTGCTTGGGTCTCACATAATTATCAGACCTAGGCATTTGGGTCATGCTAGTCCCATATATTGAGTTAAAAAATTAGTTAAAAATAAAAAATAAAGAAGATAGAATTTCTATTAAAAGGATAATAAATTCATAAACATAAAAAAATAAACTATTTCAATAAGAATATATGATTTGAAATTTTTAGATCTACAATGTTAAATTAGATTTTGTGATGATTTATTATTTATAAATAATTTATGAACTTGGATTTCCTTTTAGGATATTTCAAGGATAATTTAAATATTTTTTTATAAAAAAACTATAAGTTTCAACATTTTAATTATTACCTTTTCAAACTCAAGCCATGTGGGTATGATATGGTTGTCAATGTCTAAACACTTGAATCATGCAATACTTAAACATTGAGTTAAAAAAAATAGTTAAAAAAGAAGGAAAAGAATAGAGAATATATAATTTATATTGAAGGAATAATATTTATATTTAGAATATTTCAATAATAGTTTAAATATTTTTTATAAAAAAAAATAAAAATTATAAGTCTTAACATTTTAATTATCACCTAATCAACACATGGTTCTTACATGCTCATTAGACCCAAGTCATTTGGGTCTAGCATTGCTGCCCCATTCAAGGGTCGTCGGTCAGGGCACTTGGATCTTGTATAGTTGGCAAACCCAATACACTTAAAATATTCCTTATACTTTTAATATTTTTTTACATTTAAAAAAAAATAATATTTACCCGCTACAAAGCACTGACCAATATATTAGTATTACCTATAATCCAAACAATGTAGAAAAAATAATATGCAAGTCCACAGTGTTTTTCCTAATTTTTCCTTTATATTAATTATAATTAAAAAGCATTAACCTTTTACTATGCAAATCCACAATAAAAGATTGATTTTGCTCTTATGGGCAAGGTTAACTTTGAGAATATATAAATCTTTTCCATGGGGCTTATTAGTAATTACATTAAAGAAGGATGTTAATTAGTAATTTCACATTTTTTCTATAGTGTAATTATCAAATAACCCTTAAAAAATTTATCTTTGGTTTAGGAGCTTTTCGAGTTTGTTTTTCATTTTTATATGCATGTTAATTACTTAAATGTTCCTAGAAAACAAACTCTCTTTAATGTGGATGCAAGGTCATTTTAGATTTTTTTTTTTTGTAATTATCATGTGGGGTTAGAGGTGATTTGATATTTTAATATAAATAAATTCATTTTAAATTCAAAAAGTTGTTACTTAAATAACACGCACTAGCAAGTAGGCCCCACTAACACGTTTCAGGTGGCGCGTGTAGTGCTCACACAACATCAAATGTCATCGTTTGGAATGGCATTCAAGGTGTCTCACCACTCTTGTTATGATGATGAAGTGCGTGTTTATAGGCTATGCACAGAGGGGTGCAATAATGTGTTTTTCCCTTTCTCTCTTTTTTTTTTCATCTAGAAAAACATGTTGGTCATTGTAAAAAAAAAAAGTTTAGTTATTTATTTGTCAAGTTAAATTAGGTCCTCGTTCTTTTAGTTACAATGTATTTGATCTTGAATTAGATATTTAGTTAATTTATTTTTTCAATTTCATTCATTGATGTTTTATTTTTATATCAAATTTGATCTGTATTCTTTTAATTATAATATATTTGTTCTTGAATCATTTATTAATTTAATTATTGTTTCAATTGCATCCCTTTATACTCTGTTTTTATAATAGACTTAGTTTTCGTTCTTTTAATTATAATGTTTTTTTGTCTTTGATCCTTTATTGAATTAATTTATCTTTGAATTTCATGTTTTGACATTTTATTTTTATATCAATTATGGTCTTCATTCTTTTAATTGTTATTTTTAGTTGTTCTTATTAGTTTTCTTAATTGAAAATATTTTTTAATTTCATCCCTTATAATTTGTCTTTCTATTTTTTTTTATTTTCGTGTCAAATTTGGTTCTTTTTCTTTTAAAATCTATATTTTTTGAAATTCCTTTTTTTATTTGTTTTTTCATGTTTATCCCTAATTATTTTGGTTGGTTTAGAATTTTACATTGTTATTTTTTTCTTTTACATTATGATCCAGCCTTATTATTTATGTTACAAATTTTGAAGGTTGGATCAAGTTCACTTCAGTTATTTTTAAAAATTTTAAACATCATCATTGAGTTTATTGAAAAATAATTTTTCTTTTTTATATGTTTTAGATTATTTTATGAATTTGATTTTATTTGGTTCTCTTCCTTTTCAAATCTATATTTTTCAAATTGTTTTTTTTTCAATTTTTTTCCATATTTATCCCTAATTATTTTGGTTGGTTTAGAATTTGTGTTGTTGTTTTTTTTTATCTTTTACGTTGTGATCTAACCTCATGATTTATATCACAAATTTTAAATATTGGATCAGGTTTATTTTAATTATTTTTAGTTATTTTTAAAAATTTCATCCATCATTATTGAGTTCGTTGAAAATTGATTTCCTTTGTGTTTTTTAATGTTTTGGATACTTTTGTGAATTTTTTTCTTTCCAATTTTGTCTTTTAATTCAATATTTTTTTATATTTAAGATTTGACATTATATCACTCGCGAGTTTTGATGACTTCACTTGGTTTTGCTAATATTTTGTTTTTTTAAGATTTCTTTCTATGGATTTTTTTTTTCAATTTCATCATTTTATAGTATAATTCATGGAATTTGATGATCATTAGTATTTTTAGTTCTCTTTATGTTAAGTCATCAATTTTTTTCACCATTTAGAATACAAGAATAGCATTTGGCATCATTTTTTTTAGCTGTAAAGAAATTGACATGGTCTACAGTAAAGCACGAGCCATTAATCTAGTACCTATAGTAATAATAATAATTTAAAACTAAAGGGAAAAACATTGTGCAAGCCCATCATGTCTTTCCCATTCCCCCCTTCTATACATATATAATAATATATATACTAATTTATTACTAAATAAACTAAAATATAATGAAGAAAAATTATTAAACCTAATTGAGTTTATGGTCCGGGTTATAAGTTTTTTTAAAAGGTTGAATATAATTTTTTTTTAATAAATCCAATTTAGTTAATTATCCGAATCACGGATTTAACAAGTTAAATTTAATGTGATTGCTACTACTTGTTGTGGAAGAGATAAAAGATTAAAGATCAATTAAATAGATAATAATTATAAAATATCATGTCTTGTTTATAATTGCTTGTAATTATTATAACAGGTCATTTAAATTTTATCTAGTGTTGGTAGTTGCCTTTATATCTTATGTTAATCTAGTTTTAGAAATTATAGTGTGAATTTATGGTAGTGAGGTCCCCTCCTAAAAGCATTTGTTTTGATTTTAGTTGTTAACAAGGCTAATTATATTAAGAATGATTTGGTTTAGCTGAATATTTAATATATTTTTTATATTTAATCTTCTAATTTCATTGAAATCATCCAATTAAAAATAAACGTTAATATAAGGCCATTTAATCTCCTAGTCTCATTGAAATTATGATGGCATCACGAAATCTTGGTTAAATGGGTGAGCATTAATACAAGGCCATTTTTGTTTTCTTTGCATTATGTTTTCTATTAAAAGATGCCATTTAAAGTAGCTTTAATTTAGCCTTGTTATACAATAATTATTAATTGAACCTTGAACCTAATATTTTATTGTTTGAGTCTTAATATTCAGTTTTTGCTCTATTTTGTATAAAGCAATAATAATTTTATTATGACATTTAAAATTTTAAAGTATTGATAAACTACTTTGGTATTACAAATATTTATATATAAAAACCCATATTCAAAATCACAAGTAAGCTATATTTTTCTTCTAACTAATTTTTTAATAGGTTTTTATAAACTTAGTGTATGATATTTTAATTAAAACATAACAATACATTATATATTTATTTATTAATTTATCCTTGTAGATATAGAAGTTACATCATATACAAATTGTTGATCATATTAATTATAGTGATAGTAATAATAGTGGTGGCTTTGATGATGTTAGTGATCATAATAATGACAATAATAATGATAATGATAGTGATGAGAATGGTGAATTGTTTTAGAAGCAATAATTTGATCCTAAAAATTACTTAGTATGCATAATTAGAGTTCTAAACATGTGTTATGTTAATTATATATATAAAAAATCCTGTATTGTTTTCATTCAATACATGTATGATATAGTTGATTGAAATTTAAAAAGAATATTAGAAAAGATGTGTTCACATCGTTAGAATACATAAAATAATATTAATGAGCCTATAATATAATTTAAAAACATAATATAAGTTAAAACCTTTAAGAAGGATAAATGTTATTGAAAAGATGACCATATTTTTGTATATAATAATAATAAATGCTTTAACTAGGGAAGTTTAGGAAGTTTGTTAGTAAATATTTTAATGAAATCTTAAAAATGATATATTTGTTGTTATAAATGTCATAAGACTAAAAGATAAAGAATTTAGAAACACTCCATGAGAAATTATGATGAATTCAAAATATATACTCATTTTACAATAACACAAATATCATTTTTAATCATTAGTGTCGAATATAAATATTTTTTTAAAATGTTATTAATTATTTTCAATTTGATATTTATTGTTTTTCATGTAGAATTATTTTGATGCGATTGATGGAATATATATGCATGTTTGCATATCTCAAGAAAATCAAATTTTATTTATCATTAAAAACGGTGTACCAATATAAAACATAATGGTTGCATGTTGCTTTAATATGAAATTTACATTTGTTTTGACAAGATAAAAAAATGATGCACATGATACATGTATTTTTTTTGAAGACTACTGATAATTCTAATATAAAATTTTCTAAACCATCAAAAGGTAATCACATAAGAAAAATTCAAAGAAAAACTTTTATGCAATCCAACCTTATATACGCTTAAAAGAAAAACTTTTATGTAATCCAACTTTATATACGCGAGCCTGCTCTCTTTTCTTTGTTAGTTACTAACTCATATTAAAATTCATTATATAAATACTAGAAAAATATTTTATTTTTTTAATGTGAGATTAAAAGCCTATTAATAAATATATTTTGTGTTTAAAAAAAATTATATTTTTTCATTATGGAATAAGAAATATTTTTAATTTAAATACTTCAACTTAAAAAAATAAAAAAATATATTTTTAATGTGGAATAATTTTTTTAAAAATAATCTTTTAAAATTTATTATTTATAATATATATAACTTATATTTATATAGATTATTTTTTATTTTTTTCACATAAAATATTGAAGCCTTAAATATTTTTTTAATCTTTCTGAGTTGACTTAGTTTAATTAGTATAATTTAATACTTGGTTCTTTAGTGAAGTCAACTCTTGAGTTGAGATTAATAATTATAATTTAAATTAATTTTTATTTAATAATAATTTCAACCATAATTTAAATTTAACAAATATTTTATTTAACTGATTACAACTATATATATATATATATATATTTTTTTTTTCAAAATGCTGTGCCGAATACACTCTTCAAAGAGCTAGTTGCCCACTGGGAGAAACGGTGCAGACGGCGGCGTTTAAGGTTTAAATAGAAAAAGGTAAACAGTAGCGTTTTAGATTTAAACAGAAAACAAACGGGGCGTCTTGTTCTGCTCATCTCCTCGTTTCGTCCAGGTGACGCGCGCTCTAACACCACCAGTGGTTAACCCAACCCTAAAGACCACAGCTAGCCAAATTATAAACATTCCAAAGCTTACAGTAGCAGGCAGAGAGATAGGTTATTTGCTGGGAATCAGGCTGCAATGGCTGGTGATGGAAGCAAAAAATCTAAAGTATCAACAGCTCCACCTAGAAAAATCAATGTTCAAAAATTTGCCGAAACCCGGGCATCTGAACTGGAGAGTCTTCACTCAATCGTATCAAACCGGCTAAACAACAATTTCCGGTCACAAAGAAACAAGAGAAGAAGAACCACTGCTTATGAAAATCAAGCTGCGAAAAAGAGAAATCGAAAGAGACGTAATTTAGGCCTCCTCGGTAAAGCCAATGATGACCTGTCTTCGGCTTCAGAAAATAAAGAGCCAAGGAAAGTCCCTCGCCGAGTTCGCAGGAGAATTGAGCTGAAAAAGAATCCAGAATCTGGTTTTGCTACTTCCGGCGATGGCACCAGGAGATTGAGAACTCACGTCTGGCATGCCAAACGTTTTACAATGACTAAGCTTTGGGGATTTCACCTTCCTCTTGGCTTGCACGGCAGGTAATTAGGAAGTAAGGCTAACTTATTCTGATTATTTTGGGAATTAGTTAATAATTAATGATGTATTTTGTGTGGTGCAGAGGGAGGGGATCCAGGGCTCTATTGAAGTGGTACAGAGACGGAGCGGTTGTGCATGATGCAAGCTACCATACTGCTGTCCAGTTGGAGGGTCCAGAGGCAGGCATTCACTCTTCTGTCAAGTTAGCAAAATAATTTTTATTTATTTGCCATATTACATGTTAGAGAATAAGCATTGTCTATATCAAACTTTGTGGCGCATTTTTTATTCCTCCATTGTTGAATTCATAATCTAAATAGAGATGATACGTTGTGTTATCTCCAGGAGTCATTAATTTCAATTCTAAATATGGTACTAGTGCCTTCTCCATCAGCTCAATCTCGCGATATTGCCAAGTCTATTCTTACTGGTGTTATCTATGGCACTGCTATGGTAGGTTAGCCCATTGTAAACCACTGTGAAACAAGGATAGCTTAAGTATTTGGATATATAAACTCTTCGATTTTTTTTCAGCTGCATCATGCTGGAGCACCTGTTTCTCAGCCAATAGCTCCTGTGAACTATATGTGGCGACCTTCTTGTCTTCGCTATAGAGAAAATGGCAATAACGAACATAGTTCTGGTGGATGTAATGAAACTCAAATCTCTGATGCTTGTTCTTCCCATCGTCAACTTTGGGTGTGGATACATGCTTCAGCTTTTAGCGAGGGATATGATGCTCTGAAATTCACTTGTCAGAAACAGGTACTTTGTCAATCCTCTGTTCTCATGAGGAAATTGCGTGTTTTAGTGACATTCTGGCCAAACCTATTGTATATCTATCTGGTGGCTTGACCACCCTGCCTCAAAAGGTTTTTAGGAACCCTTTTTCCTTTGAGCTCACTGATTTTTGGTAAAAATTGTGTCTGTTTGTCTGTTTTTTATTTAATTTATATATTAAACTGTAACACTATGTTTCTTTGGGATGCAGCTTATCATTCTAAACATTTATTGGATGAAGAATATAAGGTTCTGTTAAAAAAAGGTTTTGTTAATGTGCTCTTAATATGCTAACTTCTTAACTTCCTGTTTTTTTTTTCCTACAGATGAATGAGAGTGGCATTTTGATCAATTGTTTGTCACTTGAAGGCCAGCTTGCAAAGTTAGAAGTGATGGGATCACAGGCATCGGAACTTTTACAAAAGACATTACATCCTTTTTCTTGGTGAGCAACTCAAAAGTACAATTAGATTATTTTGAATCAAGATAAAAAGTAAAAAATGGCTAAAGGTGCTTATCGTGTGCAGTAATTCATATAATTCTTGGCAATTGAGGAACTGCTCTGTTTTAGAAGTTGATGGTGACTCTGAGTTGAAGAAATCTATATTTCAAAGCAAGAACATTTCTCCTTGTTCAGTTTTATCTCTTGCTGTCAAGGATCCTCGTTCACTGCCTGTAAATATAGCTGACATTCCCAAGCCAACCCCTACTAGTGTACTCAATAATGTTCCAGAAGATGAAGCAAAAGAGCATGATGCCTTAACCGTAAATTTTGGAAATGGTGAAAAAGATCCTCACTCATTGCTTTCAGAACCTGAAAGGAGTAGCATTGTCCCTGACAATAGGAGTTTGTGGGATGCAAGCAGCAGAGTAACTCCCCCCGTGGAAGAGAATGTTCTTTGCTGGGAAAGGCATCATTTGCGTTTGGATTTTATCTGCCTTGATGGTTGTAAATCAAGGACACCAAATACTTCAACTAAGGTGCAGGGTTCAACATCGTGCCCTATTCTGCTTCTTACAAACAGTAATGGAATGGACTCACTGATGCGGTAATTCCACTTTCCAGGTTCATTCTTCCATTTTGCATAGCTCCAATTATGTTAATTGCTGCAGTCTATGCCTTGAAGCCTAGGTTGGACATATTCATGTACTGCTTTTTACCTTGGTATTTTTCCCCAAATATGGATACCTTCTAAGTGGTATCTTGTGAGCTAATAGATGTAACCTGCAAGTAAGAATCAAATTGCATGATCAGGACCTGCCTTTACTGTCACAATGTTTCTTTTTCTTTCACTGTCCAATTCCTTCATATGTGAAACCGTGAACTCATTGCTCACTTGTTTTTAAGAATAAAGCAGAATGAAGAAATGCTTAAGATGATGAGAAGTTTTTGGTGGTAGTTGTCTTTTTAAATTGTTATTCTGATGTTATTGTTGTGCCAGAGTAGTCATGAATTAAGGAATGAAATTCACAAAACCCCACCGAATGGAGTCCCAACCTGTCCCTTATTTTTCCTTGCTCCTTTTTCCCATCTTGGTTATATTTTGGGACAATTTTAAATCCCTAAAGCTGTGAACTGAAAAAATCCCATGCATACATAGAGAAAATCACCCTTGATGTTGCCATTAATTATAATGGATTCCATCGAGTCTGCTTGGCTGACCCTATGCATTGAGTTTGTTCATGTATTTTATCATCAATTCACACTTTGAACCTACAGAGCTTATTCCTATCCCTGCCCAACTCTTTGCCTCCTGAACTGAAGCCCAGGGCCAAAGTAGTTCAAGTTTTATCTTGTTTATGCCTTCATGGGCCAAATCAGAATCACTTTCGACAAGAGAGTTTGGAATGAATTGCAAATATTTTACACAGGATTAAATTGTGAAGTGGTTTATGATAGCTTAATTACACCATTCAGATCAAGCAATTTGGAACTTGCTCTCTTCATTAAAAAAATTTATTCTCTACTCTGCCATTAATTACATCTGAAAATATAAGATTTACTTGCTCATTGCCTTTTTACCTTTGCCATCTCTAAATGTATGCTGTCATGGCCTTTTTATGTGAATGGGCTTTAAGACCTTATTAGAATCTGATATGCACTTCCTTCTCTTTCAGATGGTCTGTTATACTTCCCTTAAGCTGGGTTAGGGTCTTCTGGATTCCTTTCGTCTCCAAAGGAGCGCATGCAATAGGTCTGAGAGAAAAGCGATGGATTGCTTGTGAAGTATGCATAGTTGACAACTGTACAGTTTTCCATGCAATGTTGCAAAATCATGCATGCTAATTTCTAGCCTTTGCAGGTTGGGCTGCCACAATTTCCTTCTGATTTTCCTGATTGTAATGCGCACTTATCTTTTATGGTGAACGAAAGTGCTGCCCTTGACCACAAAGTGGAACAACTACCTCCTTCTGTAAGACCTCTGAAAGTTCCCATGCCTTTCCCATGGAATAGTGTCCGTCTTGCTCTTGATAAAGGATCTGCTATAGTTCAAGATCCTCAAATTTCTGGTCGGAAAGATAACATTGATGACAATTCATTATTGAGCTCAGAAGATGGGGATTGTGCAAAAACAGCAGCCACTGGTCATTGTAATTCATTTGATGGATTTGTAGGACGGACATCCAGTATACTGATTGATTTCTTGAGTGAAATCCATGCCAGTCATTTGCTTTTGTTTCCTCACATTCCAAATAAGAAGACAAGGCTTTCGGAGCTTATGAAGGATGAAAGCATCCTCAGTAAAGGTCAATGTAGTGCCCACCAAATCACTTCTAATCGTAGATTGTGTTTCATTAGAGTTCTTCTACATGCATACAAGGAAGGTTTTTTTGAAGAAGGAGCAGTTGTTTGCGCTCCCGGTCTAAGTGATTTATCCATGTGGATTTCTAGGTATTTTAACAAAACTTTTCTCGTCTTTTCCCTTTTCTCACTGATGATAACTGCTTTGCTCTCTTTGACATCAACAATTTCATCATCATTGTTTGAGCTTTGTACTCACAAATGTTGGATTTATAATTGGAAAAGATGATATAAAGATATTTGTGAAGCTTCAAGAATATTTATTAGTATCTATGTTGAACCAATGGAGCAAGTTGACTCCAGTATGGTTTATGAAGGATATAATTCTTGAGAAATAACACGAGTCCTTGTTTGGCATTTCTTAAGGTCCATCACACTTGTGAGCTAATATCATCCACTTCTTTTGTATGCTGCAGATCAGAAAATAATGAAGGTGGACTTCAAATTTCCCAGTCATCTGTGGGTTCATATTTCAAAGAGCAACCTTCTAGTAAGTGGGAACTCTCGATACCGCAGGACCCTGTGGTAAGAGAATCCCATAGATGGCCTATTGGTTTTGTCACTGCTGGATTTGTTCGAGGGAGGTTAGTATGATAAGCACTTGTGCAGCACATCTATTGACATTTCTCTTCCAATAAAATGTGCAGTTTTGTCTGTGGTGGTTAACTCAGATTTGTACCTTGCTTGCAGCAAGAAGCTAGTGGCTGAGGCTTTTTGTGAGGCAGTTTTACTAGCTCAGCTTAGGGAGGAGCAGTGGAGTGGGATGCCTGTGAAGCAAAGGAGGAAGGAAATATATGTCCTTGTTAGGAACCTGAGATCTTCTGCATATAGACTCGCCCTTGCCACTTTAGTCCTGGAACAAGAAGAAGAAGATGTGGTATTCTTGTGAGATGGTTGCGCCGGTGGGTTTTTCATATCCATAAAGATGCTTAAATCTTGCTCTCTAGCTTTAACTATAGGTAACACACAGAATTTTACTGGAGTAACATGCTGGTCATCATGGTGTTGTTTTCATCAATGTTGATGAAAGGAAAAGGAAGAGAGGAGCAACAATACTTCACCCCGGCAAAACAAGTATCTGAGGTGCATCTTGTAACATGAGAATGGGCGCTAGTGTTGGTAATTTATTATTGTTATTTTGTTTTGTTTCGATCGGTGTCCACTGCACGCCAGCTGTGAACTATTGATTCCAGTTCAGTTTCTGCAATGCAATTACACCTCACCCGTTTGGAAATAAAATTTATTTATTTATTTTTTAAAAAATTAGATTTTTTTTTTATGTTTTTGCATCGTTTTCATGTATTAATTTTTAAAATAAAAAATATATTATTTAAATAAAAAATATTTCTTTGTTTTTATGTGTGTACTGCTATTAAAAATAAAAAAATAAAAAAAATTGTTGTGATGTATTTTTACTTTTATCAGAAACCATTCTTTCAAAGTCTCCGCTTAGACCAAGTTGCAAACATGAATGTATATGTTCAAATAGCCTGGCAAACTTCCAAAAGTTATACTAGCAACTCTTTTAATTTACTCACCATGTATGATACTGCAACATCTAGCAGCTTCATAGCGAGAAATCCGTGAGGCCCTATAGAGTTCGAGTAAGATTTGAGTTTGTCAGGGAGTGAGTGGAGTTGTTATTGTTTTTTAAAATGTTTTTTTGTACTATAATATATTAAAATAATTTAAGATATATAAAAAAATTTAAATTAAAAAAAAAACAACTTTTTATTTAAATTTTTAAAAAACACAACACAAACGATACCAGAGCCACAAGACCAAACTCGAAAGTCACGCACCACAGATCAATATTCTGGGCTCATGTACAATTAATTAAACCAGGCCCATGTCCTAGTTTGGCCCAATCAGAGCCTCTCTTGCATTGCCTGGTGGCTCACATAAATTCCGAGACTTTGAAACAAAACTTCAAAACCAAATCGAGCATCTTTTCATTCACCTCTCAAACAGGTACAGCCTCTCTCTCTCTATCTATTCAATTTTTTTTATTAAATTATTTTCATAATGGTTTCAATCTTTTATTGCAAAATAAAATAGTATGAATCTGTTTAGATCTTAGTTGCTGTTGACCAATCCATGATGAAAAAGAAGAAGAAAATTGTTTCAATTTTAAAATCTAAGTTAAATATTTGCCTTTTTTTTATAAGGAAAATATTTATCTATAGTCTGCTTATTTTCAGTAAATTTATACAAAACCAACCTGTGGCGATTTGGAGTATAGGGAGTTGAAGATGGGAAGGATCAAACCTCAAGATCTCTTACAACAGAGCAAAAAGAAGAAAGCTCCGAGTCGAATGAGCGTCACTGCTATTGTTTCATACTGCCTCATTCTTCTCTTGACTTTATTTTTCTTGTATTCTACCTATAAACACTGGTCGCTAAGGTCTGTCAAGTCATCAGATTGATTCTTAATCCTTTGTGTTGTAATAAATTATGCTTAATTTTATAGTTTGGATTCGCCAAACTAGCTGGATCTGGATCTGTATTTTTTAAAATATTTCTCATTGTGGAGATGCAAGTTTATTGTGTGTTGATTGTCAACTTGGATTATGCATCTCTCTCTTTGGCTGTTATTATACTCGGTGTGTTTTATCAATTGAGGGAATTCTCAGGTGGTAAATGCCTGTATCTATGTTTATGGAAATGAAGGTATTTGAGGCTTGTGTTTTGGTCAAGTGTGCAGACTGAAAATGCTGAATCGGGTTTTGGGGTACATTTTGTAGAGAACCTTTTGTTTTGATGGTTACCGTGGTCTTTTTTTTTATTCCCCTCTACTACCTATTTTTCTATAGAAGTTTGAAATATATAGGGCCATTCTTGTGGCATGCTAAAGTTCTTGGGCTTGCTACTGTAATGGTGTTGGTCTGAGCCTTGAGAGCAGCGCCTCATGTAAAAGATGTGGAAGGTTTGTTTCCTAGTCTTACCTCAAAGAACCTGACTTCGGGGTGGGATCATGATTGGATAATGGCCTTTAAATCCCAGATTTTTGACTGGTATATACGACATAATCATTTGTAAATTGTTGTAAAAACGATAGTGCAAGATTGGCTGACTTTGCATGTTGATGCATGCGTTTCAGAATTTTTATGCAAGAGCTTGATTTTAATCTGTCAGACTCTAATTTTGCTTGGTTTTGTCTGCTGTAGGGTGGTCATGCTTTTGTTGATTCAAAGAAATATGATCTCCCTGGATATGCAGTATGTCTTTCTGTATGCTGAGCGATTTTAACTTTTCTGCTTTGTTTTGCAAAGCTTATCCTTATATAGTCCAGTATAGCCTTTACACTGGAATTTTCTTCATAGCATTAGATGACGATATGTAGTGCACTGACTGTAATAACTCCTTGCCTAAAACGAATGAAACATGCCTGCTGGGTGTACATGCATTAGACATTTATATTCTCTAGAAGAAATGCACCTAGAGAGCCTTTTTTTAAGAATGCACAAAATAACTTTGTTTTCATTTGGCTATTTGGAATCTTAGTTAGGTCAGATAGTATTCTTGCTAGCTCCGAGTTAACATGCTTCTCACCAAGTTATATTGGTAAACTGGATAACTCTGGCTGTTTGTTTTGAAAGACTGGTAGAAAACCTAGATTGATAGGTGCCTGGTTCTTATTTGGAGATTCAGCCTTGTTTTTCATGGCATTGTCAATGAGTTTCAGCTTAGTTACGACCACTGTTCCTGCTGGCGATGATGATGCTACTCACTGCTATAATAGCACTCCACTCTGTAGTGCCATTAATTAAACTTGTAATGGCACCATTGAGCGAGTGCTATTCTCAAATATGGAGTGGCAATATTCTAGTTGGATTCATGAATAGCTCTTCTTATAGTCGATGTCATCAATGGTCCTGAAATTTGCCTTTTGTTTAAAGTTGGAACCCTCCTCACATTTGAACATGACTATAATATTTTGTCACTATTTTCAAAAGCAACACCTTACATTCCATTCCACTATTTATATAGTTGATAATACTTTACAAGCGAGGTGCAAGTGAACTTAATCAATGAAAAATTTCAAAATTTTTACAAAAGTATCTTTAAAATTGATTTAATATCCAAAGTACTTTCATAATTTATGCATCTTCTTTTTTTCCAACAAAAAATGAATTAAGGTAGCAATATTTGAATTTGGAATTTCAATCTTGGATCTATATTGCCCTATGAAAGAGAGAGTTTCAATATATTTTTTCTATTATTGAGAAATTGTTTAGAAGAGAGAGAAGGGATGATTGTTTTAAAGAGAGAAAAGAGAAGAGAGGAGATGTTTAGGGAGAGAAAAGAGGTGAAGAGAGAGAGAGGAGAAAGAAGCAAAAGGAGAAGAAAGGGGAAAAAGAAAGAAGGCAAAAAAGAAGAAGTCAGACATATTTTAAGCTTTTCATCAAAATCTGAATTTGATATTGGCTCCGTAAGTAAAATGTAATTTTTAAAAAGATGGAGGCAATGTATTATCGTGCTCAAATGTCTAGAGTATTAAAGTGGGGTTTTTTCTTTAAAATATTATACGGAGAGACCTATTTGTAAAGTTTGAAAGCTTACAAGGTTCTTTATTGGAATGCATAAGGTTTCATGAATAGGCATCTTAGCTGAGGCATTTGCATTTGAATTATTCCATAAGGAACTCATCTATGCTTTAAGAGGGTTAAGATCCAACTTGTAAGTTAGAACGTAACTTGGGAAATTCACTTTGTACTTGGGAGACTGAGCAAAAGACTATTTTTTTTTACGAGTATTTTTCTCGTGCCATCTTGAACGCCTACCATAATATGGAAGCACTGCGTGGCTTTGTGATATGGTTTCTTTGTAACATCATATCAAGGTGCAGCCTGGTTGCTCTTTCACCAGCTCTCTCTTGGCTTTTCTTTTTATGGATTCTGTCTGTTGTTATTATTTTTAGAGCTGGGTAATCATAATGCTTGGTATTCCTGTTGCAAATCACAATGGTCATTTTTTTTTGCTCTTTGTTCATGCTTTGGGGTGTGGGATGGAAGGAATTGCAAGGTGATGTAGGACTACTTGGAGGGTTCGGTTATGCCAAAGGAAATTTAAGACAGCTTTTTAAGGTATCCTGCTGCAGAATGCTTGATAATGTGTCTATAGTCTCATGATGTAATTATTGTTTAATTTTTCGTATTTTTATTTATGAAGTAGATACATCCACTAGCCAATTGGTTGAGGTTTGGAGTATATGGTATAAGCTTGATGGCCCCTACTCCATAATGCAACTTCGGGATAAAATTGTACATTTTCTCCAAATTAGAAATTGTTTGTGATAGTTAATTTTCTATCAGAAATCTTCTTCTCTTTTCTTTATATTTTGATTTATCTAATACTGGCGCATAAACAACTTCTTGGAACAAAAAACTGTTTTCAGACCTCTGATTTAATTGGTTTTGCAGTGAAAAGAGGCACTTCAAGGGGGTGCGTTTTCCATCGTGTAATGAAGCATTGTGTAATTCAAGCAGGGGATGGTGGTCTGCTTGGGGATACAGAAGACTAGACTTTGAGAGGGAAGCATTATAGTCAACTTGATACGTGGTTACTACTTACTAGCTTGAATTTTATTTTCTTTCGTTTTTCTTCATTCAATGGTTCAACAGTATGTTTCCCGAAACTTTTGAGGTGGTGGTGTATTTTGTTATTCTTTGATCAGTTTGAAACATGAGACATTCATGTTTGGAGCTTCTAAGACAAAGCATGATGACCGAGGATCTGAACTTTTAATTACAACTGCACCAATCCCAGATCCCAGTGAAAAGCTTATGGTTCTGGACGGGTAATAACGGGAGAAGATGGTGTTCAGGTAACGGACTTCAACATCCTTTTGGTTGTCATGACTTGTCTTCTGGGAATTTATATCAGAATCTTCTTTTTTCACTAAACAAGCATTATACTACCAGGAAACTTTACTAAGTAGTAGTGACCAGTATTTTGAAGATACTACTGTGGGGGGCTAATTGCTCCTGTAGAACCCAGAAATAGATGGATTATCTGTTGGATGATTTTTTGAAAACTTACTTTGGAACTGATTCATGCAAGACCTTCAGTTGTAAGAGTTTTATTTGTGGTCAATGTTGATTGTAGTTTTTAATGTTTGTCAGGAAATTGAAGAGAACCTACCTAGATCTCATGTTGGGATCGTTGATGTGACTTGAAGGCAGAAAATCTAAAAGCTGTTGTGCTAATCCGAAGCTTTTCCATGCTGCCTTGGTCCTCTATTCCGGATTGTGTTTTACCAGTCAAACTTGCCATAGGGACAGTGGTGCATTTTGGGATGAGTCACATCCCATTAGAGGGCACAGCCATGATAATTTGCGTGATTTGCGAGAATACTGAGTCAGTTCTGTTCTGGTAATTTAATTTCTCAGGCTGGATGGTACAAATTTTACGATGAATAAAGGATGGGACAATTGAAGACTCTTATTTTGCCGCACTGAACCCATCTTATTGATAACCTGATAGGTATTGTTTGAAAAATCCACGCTATTAAATTCAAAATCAGTAGCTAGAAGGTTTTTTTCTTTTATATATATATATATATATATATATATATATTTATAGCCGGAAGGTAGGAAATCAAATATCAAATATGTAATTGGTAGTTATTTGATTCCAAGATAAAATTTAAACCTTGATTTAAATTCATTGGTTTCATTCTGACATCATTTTTCAGAGGCTTGGGTGTTACCATTTATGAATCATATATTGTGATATTTTTCTACCTTTATCCCAATCCAAGACATCTGCCATCGACTGTTAGGATTGGATTGTATACCGGATAATAATGGTTGGACTGGATAAAATTAGACAAGATAAATAATTATATTGTCTCATATTTAGTGTGTTTTAGACTGAATTAGATAATTTATTTTATTTTGTGTTTGGTAAACACTGAATGAAACTGCAGTGACATGAATTTGGATAAGTGTGAGTTTAAAAAAGAAATAGAAGAAATATTTAAAAATTGAGTTGACTAACCACATCAATTGGGTTTTGTTCCTGCAGTAAGATTGGGAATCATTTGAAATGCCTAACACATGGATACCTTTAATATCAATTACATTATCTCTCGGAGGTTTCAAATTGTTGGTCACGGGAAGCATCTAAAAAATCCGATTGAATGTTATATAAATGGCTAAATTCTAGCCATTTCTTAATTCTGGCTTCTCTGAAGTAAGCCTATTTAGGAGAGACCCTTTCAAGCAAGTTCTCGAGCTCAGGGTTTATTTCAATATTATCTTCTTCCAACCTCTGCCGCATCTCTGGAGCCAATCTGCCAGCAGCTATGTAAGTCTTTAGCAGCAAAATGTAAGCATTAGAGTTCAGACGATTAAGCTGCTTCCATATCTTGCATAGTCTCTCAGCACCATCAACATCTTTCTCATCTTCAAAATAATTCAGAAAAGCACTTACTGTTTTCTGATCTGGTTGCCATTCAATCTCCTTGGCTTCGGAAAATGCTGCTTTCATGTGCTTCAGAGCCAAATCCGGTTGATGGTTCTTCAAGAAGAAAACCATGAACATCTCCCGGGCCTTAAAGAATAGTCCTTTGGTCCTCTTAAGAGCTTCATCAAATATTGATGCTGCTTCTTTATACATATCATGCTCTAGGCAGGCTCTTATAGCGACATTTGCCAACCTCATATCATAACTGTGGCAACTAGACTCCCAATCCTTAAAACACTTCAGTAGACCCTCGACATCTTTTAATTTAGCAAGGGCCTGGAGCACGTTAAGATAACTAATATTGGTTGTTGTGCGGAAGCTTGACTTCAGTGAATTCCACACACGATGGACCTCACTTAGATTAGAAGTGCCAGCATAAAGAGAAATCAGAAAATGATATGCTTCACGGTCAGCATCATGTCTGCGTTTTTTCTGAAAATCACAATCGCGTCCACATTCTATCTGCTCCTCTAATTTTCTAAGAGCTGATTCAGCTTTGTCAAACAGTCCAGCCTTGATATAGATTGTAGCGAGGTTACTGTATGTAGTCCAAGAAAAGTTCTCTTTGCCATCCATTTTCATCTCATCTAGAACTCTCTCTACTCCCTCAAAATCGTTCAAACATCCATAACTCTGCATCCAGATATTATAAGTGAAGGTGCCAGGAGATACGCCCCTCTGCTTCATCTCCTGTACCATGTCGAGCACCTTCTCAGGTTGCCCCAATCTCATATGCAGGGTCATGAGATTGCTAAAAGGCATAGAAGTTGAAAGAAGCTTCATTTTGTCCATTTTTTCAAAAAGAGTCAGTGCCTTTTCAGACATAAGTTCCTTGCAGTAACAGTTCAGAAGTGTTGAATAAGTAACATGATTTTGCACAGATGGTGGGAGGTTGTCAAAATAATTCTCGGCTGCAGCAATCCCTTTGGTTTTTGCTGTAAGATCTAGGTAAACTGCATGATCAACATGGGAAAAGTTCATTTTCCTCTTCTGCATCCACTCCATTACCTACAAGACAAAATCAAAAGTCATCACAAACAACTCAAACAACAGAGGAAACAAAGAAAGAAAACACACAGCTTACAAACTAGAGTACAACGATTAACCAAAAAGACAGTACCCAAAGCAACAATTTTGCTCAATTTGAGGTGTACAAATAGACAGAAAAATCGACACACGACTTGAAAGCACGCACACACTATTTTCCGAATCTTAATTACAAGTAACAAGTCATCATGTCTGCCCAACCAAAGCACTTGACTAGTACTAATATTGGGATCTATAGGAACAAATATATCCATGCACTCATAGCCACAGGCAATAGCCACAGTCATTACCGAATTCAATAATATTCCCAACACTCATATTGTCCATCAACAAAAGCTGTGTCCAGAAAATTTCCTTCTCCAATTTGGCTCACTGTAACTGGCATTTGCATAGAGGTAGGACGCCCAAATCTTAGTATAAAATTAACAATAGGCAAACGATGAAGGCCATACAAATAGCTTATAGTAATAATAATAGACTAAGAATTGTGTTTTTAAGGAAATGAGCACCAAAGGGAGGATTTAAGGGTAGGACCCGTGGTGTGAAAAAATCAAGAAATTTGAGAGAGAGGACCTCAACGGCATGGTCGAACCTGCCGTACTTGCGGAGCTCTTTGATGCAAGCAGTGAGATTGATTTTGCTTATTTTCCCACCCTCCAATATGAACTCATTTAACGTCCTTGACACGCTCCCTCCACTTGCCCCCAGTTCCGATAACCTCCTGTACATACTCTTCCGTTTTTCCGCCGCTACTGGCACCGCCTCTGCCGCCACGCAAAGATGCCGAACCACCCATGAACCCCTCCAGATTACACGACTTGGACTCTTCGCCATGCACTTAACTCAAATTCAGTGTTAATTAAAGCTCTCTCTCTCTCTCTCTCTCTCTGTCTCTGGAGAAAGGGGTTTTGGTAGGGCTTTACTTATTATTTTTGTTTTCCATTTTTTTCTTTCCGACACAAAAAAAGATAATAGATTTACTTTTGGTCCCTAATGGATAGCACTTCTGTCAAATTTAACCTAGTGGTTCAGATAATTGCAATTGGATCCTTTCAATTTTTATAGATTGCTCCTCCATCCAACCCTGTATAGTTCCGTTACGAGTGGATTTGGTAGTATCTAATACGGCATGTGTTCATAATTTTATTACTCGAGGGTGTTCATTTTAACTATTAATCAAAATCATTTAAGACTTATTTACACAAATCTTTCAATCTCATCCTATTTTGCTTGGCTCTTTGACATTGAGCAAAACAAAGTTAGAAAAAGAAGTTAATAAGAAGCCAAATAAAAAAAGAAAGGAGCTGAAGAGGAGAAATGAGTGATGTAATTGGGTTTTTAGAAACTAAAGGCTCTTGTAAGTTACGTGAATTACCTAACATATATTTTTATAAACTAATATGACTAGTCTATATTTAAAAGGAAATCTAATCATGTTAGATTATATTAATACCTTAAAGTTATGATAATAAAATATTTGTTTATTAGATCGAGCTTAAGTTTTTTTAAGTGATTTTATAATTAACAATTTTGTTATTAATCTGATTGTTAGATCTTTTAGAATAAGATTTTAGGACCGAATGCCCCTATTTGATAAAATTGTTTTGTTTTTCTCATGATTGTGAGGATTCTATGATTTTTTTTGTTTATTTCCTTTATGTTTTTGGATTCCTAGTAGTTTTCTAATAAATGTAGGATTTTCTGACTTATTTAAAGGTTTTGCAAACTTTTTAAAAAAACAACCACTATATATTTAATTTTTAAATAATAAAATTATAAATTTAGAGTTAAAATCTACGATTCTTTTTACTCATTAAAATATATTTTATGTCTTCTATGTTATTATCCTATTAGCTTCCACTCATGATGGAGGAGGAGTTATTTTTCATCATGCAACTTTTCTTTAATTCATCATAAAATTGATCGTGATATCAAGAAAATCACATATAAATAATAAACCCTAAACAATTAACTATTTGGCCAAAGGCCTACTAAAACTAAATTAAGATCTAAAATAAAATAATATCAAATCTAATAATAAAACTCAACAAAAATTTTAAATAATAAAAAATCAGAAACATAAGCTATAGCTTAATCTCTCAACAATTTAGGTTATCCTCCATAGTTTATAATAAAACTCAATGAATCCTAGTTCAAGAGCAGGTTGAATTGAGTTACAGTTTATTCAAGAGCAGGTTGAATTGAGTTATAGTTTATTAAGGTTATTGTAGAGACATTGCCACAATTTAATCTTGATTTTTAGGAGCATTATTGAAGCTTCATTAAACTATACTTGACAAGGTTGAGTTCTTCCAATCCTAGAAAAGTTGATAAAGATTCAATGAGATTACTTTAATTTTTACAAGTGGAATAAAATGTAAAGATAAAGTATTTCTATTTTTTTAGATTAAACAAGACTAGAATACATTAAAAAAAGAACTGTAAGCATGTAATGTTAAACTTTTAAGTGCAGATGATTAATCAAATAAGGTAACAATATTTCATAATTTTCAATAAGATCCATAATTAATACAAAGTACTAATGACTAAATTTGAATGGCAAAAATATAAGACTATAATGCAAGAATAATTTTTTTTTAGGTATAAAAAGTACTACCAATGATTATTTAAATAATAAATGCAATACCAAAGAAGTAAAATTCAACACATCGAGAGGTAATTTACTAGCCATAATGCTTAACAATGGTAATAGATCACTTGGATCATATAAACAATTATTGACATAAGTAGCACATTAACATGGTGTTGTGTCGGCTAACTCGTCAACTGATATAGTACCATTGAAATAGTTTTGTACTTGTTAATTTTTTCCTGGCGTTTGTTTTTTTTCTCTCCATACAGTCACTTATTTTTTTTACTCTGACTTTTGACTTTTTTTTGTTTGATTTTTTACCTTTTTTTTAACTTTTTTAAATATGATAAAATAAAAAAAGACTACAAATAAAAAGTAAAAAGCATGTTGTGGAATGTTGCAAAAAAAATTCTATTTATTTCTTTTGTGTTCACACCTTGTTAGGGTATTTCTTTTTTTTTTTTGTTTTCTTCTAGCAATCTAGGGTATCAAAATCCCTAATTTCAAATACCTTAAATTCAAACTAAATCAATTAAATTGATGCAAACCCACTTCAATTCACAAGCTAGGGTTATTAAAATCTTAATTATTATGTTTAATTGGATGTTGTTATGAAGAGAAGGGAAGAAGATTCCTAGATTGGTGGTTGGTTATCATCATAGATAGTGTGGTACTATAATGAATGAATGGGTATGGATATCAGTTGTGGTTGTTCCTAATATCTTTAGCGTTTGGTGTTATTGGGTTTACTAGTTTGTTGTAGTTAGTGATAGAGATCAGGAAGGACTATTACTAAGCTGTGATGGTCATTGATCAGGAGAGAATACCATGTTGAATGGTTGACAATTATTGAGATAAGATGATTTATTATGGTGGTTTGAATTTGGTATGATTTATGTTTTTTAGCTAGTTACTCTACTTTTGTGTTGGGTTGCTGTTATAGTGAGTGGGTTTGGCGGTAATCAATAGGTCTTATCTTGTGGTAGGGGTTGCAACATGCTTTAGTGGGTGGTGTAATTTGGATGGTTGATTGCATGAAAAGGATTAAAATGGTTGGGTGACTATGGTTTTGGGTGTAAGGGCGTGTTTGGTTAGAGAATATTTTTTTTTTCAAAACTTAATTGTAAATAGTAGGCTAATTTTTTTTTTAAATGGATCTTTTAGTTGTGAGAACAACTAAAAGAACCTTATCTTTGATACTAAAGCAGCGTGGGCCAAAAAAATATTTGAAGTTAAGAAATAAATAAAAAGAAGAATAAGCCAAAAAAGAAAAAGAAATAAGCTAAATAAAAGAAAGAAAGAGAAAGAGGGAGGATGAGAAGAATTGCAACTAAGCAACCTTTTTTTTTAATTCATCATAAAACTATTAGAAATGTTAAGAAAATTATATATGTAAAGAAAATTATATAAATAATAAATCCTAAAAACAAGAACTATTTGGTTAAAGGCCTACTAAAATTAAATTAAAGCTCAAAAAAAAATATCAAATTTAAATAACAAAGCACAATTAAAATTTTAAATAATATGAACCAAAAAACATAAATTAAAACCTAATCTCTTAATATTTTAAACTACCTTTGATCATTTATGATTATACATATTCGTGAACAATGTTTAAAATTTAGTGTCCCATCAATCTTTCATATTAAATAGATTTTTTTATACTTTTATTTTACAAGAGAGAAATATTGATGGATGAAAAATTGAGATTTAGGTTTGTTATGGCTATTATTTTTGTACTAGATTGATAGATAAAAATGAGATCGAATTTAGATTAAGTGTTTCAACACACGTTGATGGGGAAAAAAAACTAAAGATTACAACTAATTTGAAAGAGTTTAACTGGTGATAGAGGAGACAAATTAATAAAAAAAAAATTATCATTGGATTATGAAACTCTTTTTATTGTTAAAAATTTTAAAAAATAGATTTATTGAGTTTTAGGTGAAAATATTTAGTTATTTGATCTCCACGTAATATATATGATAAAAAATGGTTGATTAGTGGATATTACAAAAAAAATGTTTAATTAAACATTTATTACATCAATTTGTATATAATTTGTGTATAATTTGTGCTCTGTATAATATAATATTGCTATAGTTAATTTATCTCAAAATTTTTATTAAATTTTAATTAAAAATCTAGGTTTAGGCTAAAAAATATATTAGTGTCTAATATAGTAAGAACATGTGTTTTAAATATGTCACATGACTAAAGATTTTGTTTTAGAATCGAGACATGTCTCTTTAATCTTTTAACAACAGTTGTTAATAGATTTTGATGGAATGATGATTTATACCATATTATCAAAATTTTAGGGATCCACATGCATTTTCTTAGAACTATATGATCATAAAATTGATTTGTTTAAATGCTAGTCGTTGTCCTATAATGGATTATTACTCCATTTTTCCAAAAAAAAAAAGAAAAAAAAGGAAAATATACATGTAAAAAAGAGTTTGTGTTTTTATAAATTGGATACAAAAAAGAATAATTTTTTTTTTTCATTTTCCACCACAAGCTTGAAGTTGGAAAAAAATGTTTTCCAAAATTATTCTTCTCTTTTAGAAAACAAGTTTCTCCAATGTTTTTTTCATCTTTAATAAATGTTTTTGATAAAAATGACCTTTCTTTTTTTATTTAATTACAATTATACCATATATAAATATATTCTCTCACTTTTTCTCCATTCTTCACCCACCATTCATAACCAAAAAAACTCAACAATAACAGTAGTAGTAGTAGTAGCACCACCACCATCACCACTACCATCACCAATATCATCAACAATAACTATAAAATCTCATCAACCAAACAATTTGTTATTTTTTTTTTGTTTTGTAAACTAAGAATAGGATGTTTAGGTAGTTACCAAAAGTTATGTTGAATAAGGTGAATGGATAGTTACTGAAAGTTATCTCAAACTTCTTTATTTAAAGAAGAAGTCAAGACAACTAAGAAGAATACAACTCAACAATTCAACAAAAAACTAAAATCATTGCATTGTGATTTTATCAAGTTCTCCTGACCATTCAAATCATAAACCAGTAGGCAATAACTTGTAAGTGATAGAACAGTAGGCGATAACTTGTAAGTGTTTAGGTAGTTACCGAAAGTTATGTTGAATAAAGTGAGTGGATAGTTACTGAAAGTTATCTCAAACTTCTTTATTTAAAGAAGAAGGCAAGACAACTAAGAAGAATACAACTCAACAATTCAACAAAAAACTAAAATCATTGTATTATGATTTTATCAAGTTCTCATGACCATTCAAACCATAAACCAGTAGGCAATAACTTGTAAGTGATAGAACAGTAGGTGATAACTCTACAGACGTTATCAAGCAGGCTTGCAATTTTTCTTGTAATCAATAGGCTTGCAATTTCAATTCCATAAACAAAAATACCAAAAAGATGTTTCATGATCTAGGAGTTCTATTTCATGGATGTAATTAGAGTACGAATAACTCTATAAATGTAAAGTTGTTTCATATCCTAAGTCATGGATGTTATTAGAATATGAATCACTCTATGAATATAAATATTCCTTTCACGGATGTAATTAGAGCTTAAATCATTCAAAGTGTTTTAATTATTTGGTTACTTTTTTAGTTTAACTATTATTTATGTAGAAGTTAATTTAATAATATTGATACTCGTGTAACTCTGTAATATAAATTTAGAACTACGTGAGTAGATCTAGAATTAAATTCATAGTTTAAACCAGTTAACTTAAAATTTCAATCTTAAGTTGTAAAGTTCTCTTAATTAAGACAGAAACAAGTGAATCTGCATCAAACACAATATACCTAAATTGTGGAAGATATTGGAGGCATAATGCTAAGATCATGCTCTAATTCAAAACAAGTTATTGTATAACATTGAACCTTTAAGCTTTCTTTTTTATTTTTTACCTTTGTGTGTTAATGGATTAGGTTGAATTTTTAAATAAGTTTTTATTTATCAAAATTAAGATTTATAATCACATAATTAAGTCCTAGTTGGCAAGGTGTGTTTATGTCAAGTAGAAGAAAAGAAGAATGTAAAGAATATATTGAAAAACAAGTTAATTTGAACACGATTTATATTGTTATTTTTCTTCGAATAAAAAACAATACAATTTGGATATATTTTTTAGTTTTTTGAGTTTTAAAATGCTATGAAATTTTAAGAAGTGAACAAGTTTGTTAGTTTTTTATTGGAAAAGAAAAACTAAAAGGAAAGAAGAAAACTAAAAAAGAAAAGAAAATTAAGTATAAAAGTAAAAGGCATGGGTTTTTCGTTGAGTATGATCTCATTGTTTATCTTTTCACACATTATTATAGATGGATTACACAAAATTATATATATTTTTAATTTAGTCCTTAATTTTTTTTGACAATTTAATGCTAATTGAAGACCAATTAATTTTGATTTCTTATGAAAATGTGAGATAGGAAGAAGAGTGATCTAAATAAAAAAGGTGTCAAACATGGATGACATGCTATAAATTTTGAAAAAAGATGTACTTTGATCCTTGAACTTAAAAAAATAATGCAGATTATATAATTTTAGTTCCTCAATACTTTCAAATTTAATTTTGGTACAAATATTCATTCTTTTTTATTTTTTTAGTTCCTAGTTCAAAAAAGAAGAGAGAGAGATTGTTGAATTTCGATGGTAGAGAAAAAAACATGTTATTGACACTAATTTAGATCACTAAAATAGACGATATTTGTGCTAAATGGTTACTTTTGACGAGGAAAGTTTATATTAGATGTTTTTTACCTTTAAAGTTCATGAAAAAAATATGAGCTTGAATTAATTTTTGGTTTTGTTTTTTTTATTTTTGAGATGATTTTTTAGTTTTTTTAGACTATAAATAAATTTATCATGGTTCTTAAAGTATTTTTGGTCAAAATAGGTTGAAGAATGATCTTTGAAAAAAAACACTTAAGCCTTGATTTTACAGTCATCATAGTGGCAGGAAGTTAGGCAAAGTTAAACGATGTATTGTTTGTTTTTTTTAAAAAAAAATACGGTAGACAATGTGCAAAAATTAAATAAAGACTCATTCACACAGGCCCTAACAAAATGGTCCAAGCGAGCTAGCTTGACCTCTTTTTATTTTTTTAATTAATGCTTCTTTATATGTTTTTTAAATTATTTATATTTAGACTAATACCTCTTTTCTATTTTATTTTATTTTAGAAAGCCTTTTTTAAATGATGGTTTTTTTAAGCATTTAATTTTAGAAGAGGTTTTTCTAATTTATCTATTATTTTTTTATGTTGCGTATAGATAAACTATACTTTTTAAAAATAAAAAATATTTATTTTTAGATAATATTTATAATATGTGTAATCTTGTACAATATTTTTTTCTTATTTTATTCAATCAATTTAATATATTTATCTATTTCTATTGTTTGAGTTTTATTTTTAAATATCTTTAATGACTTTTTATTTATATATTAACATATATAATTCTTGGTTTATTTAATTAATTATATATATATAATTTTTTATTTATACTTAAATATTTTAAATTATAAAAATACATTAAAAAAATATGTATGTATATAATTTCTTTATATAAAAAAAACTAATCCGAGACCTAGTAGGGTTGTTTCTTTTTTTTTTAACCGAACAACCCCAACGCTTCTAGTTTTTGACTTGTAAAACAAAAAACGCGCCGTTTTTGTCCTCAAGTTTGCGATATATTATTATTATTATTTTTTTCTAGCTTGTGTGATATGACGAGGCAGAGGTTAAAAAAAGAAAGAAAGAAACGAAGGATGAAGGCAGTGGCTCTTCTTCGTCCTCTCTACATCCCATCATTTCCTTCACGCCCTCACGTCTACTGTCTTCCCAAACGCACAAATCTTCATGTCTCATGCTCCTCTCAAAGGACAGAGTCTCCGGTTCGCTCCTTGCAATTGTTTTTCTAAAAAAATATCAATTTCAGTTTGATAATTAATTACAACGGGCGGTCTGACGTGACTGTAGGTAAAAGCAGAAGATAGTACTTTTCCATGGTCGGAGGAGTACAGGTATCAATTCTATGATGATTGGTTTCTCGCTCTCTTTCGTAACAAAATGGTGAAGGTCAGCTTTATTTCAACCTGTAGATTATAATAAATTAATTGTTAGTAGATTGTTAATTATTTTCTTCAAGGGATTTAACAGGAAGTTGGATGGGATTCAGAGAAAGCAGGATATGATGGATTGATTGAAGTAGCTAGTCGTCTCATGTTGAGGAGGACCCCTTCTGATACTACAGATGCAGCTGTTTGTTTTCTTCTTCTTCTACTTCTATTTATCACTCATTTTTCTTAACAGTCACACTAAGTAAATATTGGGCAGGGCAGGTTAGAATACTGAGGTCCTTGTTTCCTCCATTTTTACTGCATCTGTATAAATCGCTGGTATCACCTATAGGAGGAGGAAAACTAGCTGCTATGATGGTTGGTGAGTTGGGAGTTACTCCATTTCTGCTTTTCATGCATTTTGTTTCCTTTTCCTTCTGATGCTTGTTGAATGGATTGTTAATTCAAAGTTATAACCGTCTTTGTTGTTTAATTTCTGAAGCAAGAGTGACTGTAATCACTTGTCAGTGGCTCATGGGCATATGCAAGGTTAATTCTGTTGATCTTCCTGATGGATCCTCGTGGGAGAGTGGGGTAAGTCTCCCAATTTCCCAGTCTAACTAGTGTATGTGTGCTCAAGTGAAGCCGAAATTCAGCTATGAATATAGGCAATCCTGAGCCCGCTATTGGTTCCTGCAGGTTTTTGTAGAAAGATGCAAGTATTTAGAAGAAAGCAAATGTGTAGGGATTTGTGTCAACACTTGCAAGCTTCCAACTCAGGTATATGTTCTACACTGTTAAATTTCTGGCAGTTTCTAAGCATTTTCACAGTACCTATTCTGCGAACATTTCTTACTTGTGATTTGGTTCTTCAGACCTTTTTCAAGGATTACATGGGGATTCCTTTACTGATGGAACCAAATTTCAACGATTATAGCTGTCAGGTATCATAGAAACTGACTCCTTTAAGCACTCGTCAATTGCTGGTTTTAGATGTAGATAGGCAGAACATCAAGATAGGCAAGAGGGAATCACACCTTTTCCATCAGAATTCTGTAATCGAATTCGAGAAAGAATTTAACAATGCTCCATTTGCAATAGTTCCTGTATGCTGTATGCTTCCCATCAACTTCTAAATGGTGTTTGGTTATTTACTTGCAAATATGATTTTCCACAGCCATTTATCTTGTGATTCTAATGTTACAGTTCAAATTTGGGGTCCGTCCTCCGCTACCTGAAGATGACGGCACTCTCAAGGAACCTTGCCTGGAGGCATGCCCAATTGCAAGCAAAAGAAGGGGAGCTGCTGCAGACATGGTCATAATGCGATGTCCAAAGGCATAGTTTGCTCACTGTCATTTAATTAAGATTTCATCAATGACATTTCTTAACTTGTATATCATCATGAAATGTATCTGTGATCTATCTATCTACAGTCAAGAGATATATCAGCTTTTCCATGCCTACAATCTAATAAACCATAGTCAACACGATGCACTCTCTGTGCGTCTACAAACACGCAGGGAGAGAGATCGGAAATATTGCAGATGGAGAAGGGGATGTGAATGCCTAACACTGGAATGTGTGGAAGCCCATCTTCACTCGCCTGTACACTATAAAATTGGCAACTAGTAGGTCACGATTACACAGGACAAAGAAAGACTATTTTCATTGCAAGTCAACTGCATAAAAGGATTCATCCATAACAAAAAGCCTACACATGACAGAAGCATGATCCTGGTGACACGACTAAAAGATTGATGTCTTCTCCCAAGTGCAGGATGTCGAAGTAATAAATAATCCGGCAAGACCGGGGTCGAACCACAGGGAGGTTAATTGTACAAATTATAATTAACAATAATACAATAACAATAACAATAACAACAACAACAACAACAACAATAATAATAATAATAATAATAATAGTAGTAGTAGTGGTAGTAGTAATATTAGTAGTAGTAGTAATAATAATAATAATAATAAAGAAAGAGAAGAAGAAGAAGATGATGAGAACTTGGAGATGGAAAATTAATGTAAGGATTAAACAATAATAATAACAAATGTCAAGGTTAGAGGTTCCACTAATGGTATATCAAACAAGTATAGTATAAACTCTTATTATTGAATTGGAAACCACACACAAAGAAGGTTCCAATCAGATTATATATTGTTAACATGATTACATTAGTCATCTTATTCAATTAATGCTAATACTTGTAAATCTCGTCAAGCATTCATGATTATAACTTATGTTAACAACAAATCAAGTTCCTTTCATAGCTCAGGTGTCGGTTATACCATACATTATGGGCTATGAAAGTACCAAGCATTTGTTGTACCAAGTGTTATACAACATAAATCAAGATTAGTCATTTAACAAGCAAAGTATTAAAGAGTAAACAAGATAACAAATATAAAACATGTTAGTATCAAACATTAAAGTCCATATTAAGTTTACATTATACTTATTCTCACACCATTAGTGTAACCTTTTCACCTTGACATGATTGACTTAGCTAGACATAATGAAAGAAAGAAAAATAGATAAACAAAATAAGAACATAAAAGCTAACTAAGTAAAGGAAAGGAAATGAAAAGCATAAACTTGATATTAATGAAAGCAAAGCATAAACATTACAAAAAATACAAAGAGAGAAAGGAAAAGCATGATCTTGATCTGAACACCAAGATGCCTAAATGCATGGCAAATGCCTCCTTTTATAGGCCAAAATTGGGAACTATTGATTTGATGACTAATTGATAAGTGGGTGGCCAACTTTTAACTTGGTGACAATCCTTATCTTCTCTTATCTACCCAAAACGTCATTGATAACGTCCAAATTGGAGCCAGTTGTAAACATGAAAGTTGTAGGAAATTGTCTCAGCTTTCTTGTATAAAACATTTAGCTCATTTGGACTTCTAGAAATCCAGATATGGCCAAAATACCGAACAGTGCTCGGGCTGGAAGACAGATTCAGGCTTCTTTATTGTTGCTACAATTTGGACTTGATAATGGCCTTTTTAGATCTTGGGCTCCATATAAAAGTTGTAGACCTATGTCTTACCTTTCCATCCATATAAATTATACCTAAATTTGAGATCTGTAGCTCTAGATATGGCCCAATTACCGAACAGTGTTCCGGTTTGGATTGCACCGACATCTCTTTGCTAAGTTTGGTCATCTCTTTATCCTTGCAATTTAAGTTCTGAAAGCCATCAATCAATCCTTTCATTTATGTGCTAGGCCTGCATTTAAAATGAATATTTACCACAAATTATAGGTATCTTATATTATTAGATACATTATTATAAAACATATTTTAGTTAAGGAGTTATTGATACTTCAAGTGCAAAATGATCATATAAAACCATGATAAAAATACACTTTTAAGTACTAATCACACCCCCCAACCAGCTTATTACTAGTCCCTAGTAATCAAAGCGTTAAAATAGAAAATAAATTTGCAAATTTCACAAAGCAAGGTATTCATCATTTAACTTCCATTAATCTATCCAGATAAACAAACTCTCATTAAATTTATATATCTGCTCAATACCTCTTAACAAGATATTAATAAACCTTTCTTTTGTGCTCAATGTATCAACACATAATTATGGGGCTTTTCTTGGAAGAAAACAAAATTTTTGTTCTAATGTTTAAGGTTAACTTTCTTGGGTTGGGATTACTATTTTTGTCTTTTTTTTTTTTTTTTAACTCTATATACATATAATTTAAAAACATCATGCATCTTTAACCCATGTAACGAGCTTTCAGCTAATGACTCCTAGACCAGTTGGTCTTAGGGCATTAGGTGTTAAGACACCCCTACGAGCTTAGTAACTCGGGTCGCAGATACTGATATGTAGATAGTGCAATGTTTGATTCCCTTAAGCTTTTCTCCTCAACCCATGTAACAAGCGTTAGGCCAATAGCTCCCAAGTCAGTTGACTTTAGGGTATTAGGTGTTAAAACACCCCTTTGGGCTTAATTGCTTAGGTTAGGGAGGCTACGAAACCAAACTTATCTATATTTTTATTATTATCATTTTTTTTCTTTTTTTTAATGTTTTTTTTTAATTATATACAATCCCTTTCCCTTAATTGTTACATTTAACAAAAGAACATAAATAATGTAATAATCCAATATGCAACTCACAATCATATGTTAAAGTGTGTGTGTGTAAATTAAGGTTTAAGAATACATGTTAAATAAGTATATGAGCAGAATTAAATGGTAACAATACGAGAGTTTGTAAACCTGAATATTTCAGGAAGTATTATAATAGACCTTGTTAAGAATGGTTACTAAGATGCGTCTCAAGAGTCACTTTAACAAAAGAACTCCTTTACTCTGCCATCCTAGTAACAACAATTATGAACATGCTTTATAAAATGAAAAACAATTTTTTTTTTATCAACTACTACCCTCTCCCCCCAACCAAAACGAGACATTGTCCTCAATGTTCTAAGGTAGAAAGATAGAGTATAGAAGATATCACCTGAAATAACGAACACTGACAAAACCTGAAACACACTGAAATAAAAATAAGAAATAACAAAACACAATAATAAAACCAAAAGACACAAAAATTCACAAATGAATGCTCAAATCCAATCTAAGCTTTTTACGGCTTCCCGTAGATGACCAATTTATACGACTCATGGAAGGATCGATCACAGGAATGAAATATTGTAGTTGGTCAATCAATTGTTCAACAGTAGTAGCAGATATTATGATTTGTCGTGCAGAAGATGTTAGAAATTCTTGTTCCACAGCATGATCAAGAAAAGACAACAACTTATCATAATAACCATTAACATTTAACAAACCTATGGGTTTATGGTGAATGTGCAATTGAGCCCAAGAGGAAATATGAAAGATTTCTTCTAATGTGCCTAGACCACCTGATAAAGTAATGAAAGCATCAACATGGTTAAACGTTGCATTCATTCGAGCCGACATTGTGGAGACCTGAAGTTCCTCTCCAATTGTTTTTCCAATGATGTCCCCTTGTGCCAAAGCTTCAGGGACGACCCCCAAAACTTGACTACCTCCTAAAAATGCAGCTATTGACACACCTCCCATTAACCCAAGACTGCCTCCCCCATACACTAAATGAATCTTTCTCTCAGCTAGCACCTGACCAAGATGATTTGCTGATTCTAAAAACTCCTTTTCTTTCCCAGGACTAGATCCACCAAAAACACAAATATTTCTTATTTGATGACCTGAGGAACTTGCCATTTCTACACACTTCTGTATTTATTGAATGTATGGGTTGAGTAGAAATGAAAGGAAGGAAGAGAGGGTTTTATAGATGATAAATGAGAAAGGCAATCATAACATCTATATGTAGGCCAGCTGGAGTCTTACACTCTCTCTCTCTCTTTTTATTTATTTATTTATTTACTTTTGGAAAAAAAAGCATGTGTATGTACAGGTAGTTGTGATTGTGGCTCACATCTTCCCTTGGTTTTACGTTTAAGAACGGCTTAAACGCTCTCTATGGGTCGGGGATAGGCTTCCCATCTAGTTTTCTTAAAAACTAGCAAACAGGGTCTTTTTTAGTCAGATTCCCAAGACTAAGTCGATCATGTTCTTTATGAAATAGTGGCCATAAATCATGAATTGCACGATGCATATCTCCACTAGGATGCGTCTCAAGAGTTAATAGAAGATTATCTAAAGACTCCTTACTCAGGCCATCCTTAATGAATTGTATTTTATCTTCACGGTTTATAGATACCATTCTTAAAGAACGACATTGTGCATTGCAAGTCCATCTAGCACATCGATGACAAACTTCTAGTCGTTTTGCACTACGCTTCTTTGCAAAAGTGCTTTTACCTGTTCCAGGCATGTGTGAAAAGAAGGAGTTAGAGGACTCACCTGATAATCAGACCTTTGCTTCAATCAACCAGTGAATATCTTCAGGAATTCCATGATTCATTAACAATCTCAATCTTGCACATCTAGCACGGTAAATTTTTGTAATCGCATTCTAAGGTAGAGCGGGAAAATACTTTTTTAATTTTTCAAGATTAGTGTCCATTTTCAAATGAGAATTAGAAGAGAGATTCAAAGAATTGCATAAATATATACACAGATATCAGTAATTGTGGGAAACTGAAAGAACCGACTTAAGTCACGGAGTACCGTTATCTGTCATTTGACCGGGGTGAGAGAAACTTGCAAAAATCACTAAAAAAGAAACACAAAAACAATGTGAGAAAAAAAATTAACCTTTATCTACAAGATCAGTCCAACCAGTTGATTCATTTTCACTAGGAAAATTATCAAAGTAAGGTTTCAAACGATGTCTATTTTCATTAAAATCATTGTCATTCATTGAATTCTCAATATCACAGGCCCCATAAGGATTGCTCCATCTTGGTCTTAGCTCTCTAGGGAATGCATAGAGTTGAGAATTATAAAACAAAACTTTTTGACCAGTATCAATCTTTTGACAATTTTCACAAGTTTTGCAGAATGCATGCGTGTCCTTGAACATGGTGGGCCAATAAAATCCATTTTGAAAGATTTTTGCAATTGTCTTTTTTGACGAGAACTAACTTCCACATGCTTCAAAATGACAAAGTTTAATGACACTACTTACCTCATTGTCGGGAATGAATCTTTGAAATATTTGATCTGGACAATATTTGAATAAGTTAGGGTCATCACAATAAAAGCTCTTCACTTCGTTCAAAAACTTTTCTTTGTCTTGGGTACTCCAATCAACTGGCAAATCTCCTAAAGCAAGAAAATTGATATTTTTATCATACCAAGGCATTGGACTAAGAGAAAGTAAGGATTCGTTAGGAAAGTAATCATCGATTGGTGTGATATCAGATGTCGAATCTGTTGTCACCGTTGACAAAAGATTTGCATCAACATTTTTGGTGCTTGTTTCATCCGTGATTTCTTCCTCGGAATAAACCATTTGCAAATCTTCAGTTTCATCCAATTTATTTTTACTTAAAGTAGATTCAAGTTGATCATAAACTAATTCATCAATATGATCTACTTCTTGTAAATCATTATCATCTCCAGGTTGCTTGCAAATGTTGAAAATATTCATCTCCAATGTCATGTTTCCAAATGATAGCTTCATCAGTCCATTCCTACAATTAATCAATGCATTAGAAGTTGCAAGAAATTGACGTCCTAAAATAACAGGAAATGAATCACATGCTTCAATAGGTTCTGTGTCCAAGACAATAAAATCCACAGGATAAATGAATTTATCAACTTGTACTAACACATCTTCAATTAGTCCTCTAGGCACTTTTACAGATCTATCGGCAAGTAAAAGAGATATAGAAGTTGGTTTTAACTCATCTAGATTGAGACTCTGAAAAACTGAATATGGAAGTAAATTCACACTAGCACCAAGATCAAGTAAGGCTCTTTCAATTTTATGCTCTCCAATAAAGCAAGAAATTGTAGGACAACTAGGATCTTTATATTTCAAAGCATTATTGTTTTGAAGAATAACAGTTACTTGTTCGGCTAGAAAGACTTTCTTTTTCACATTCAATTTCCTCTTCACAGTGCAGAGATCTTTCAAAAATTTAGCATAGGAAGGAACCTGTTTAATAGCATCCAACAAAGGTATATTGATCCTTACCTGTTTGAAAGTTTCAAAGATTTCAGAGTTGTGATTAGCTTTCCTTTGTTTGGTCATGGCTTGAGGAAATGGAAGTGCTGGTGGTGAATCAGTCGTTTCTTTGCAATTTTCAGATTCATCCCCTTCCTTACCCTCAGAGATTGACTCATTATCTTTCTCATAAGGTTCAAGAGAAGGTTTTTCAATAACCTTACCGCTGCGTAAAGTAGTGACTGATTTGACTTGATCCATGTGTTGACTTCCGAAACTACTTGCATTTGTATTGTATTGCCCCTTGGGATTTTGTTATGGTTGAGATGGAAACTTACCTTTCTCTTGGAAACTGAGAGCAGATGTTAATTTTGCAAGAGTATCTTTAAAATCTGTCATGTTTTGAGCAAGTTAAGTATTGATTGTCTCTTGCTTTTCAATGAATGCATGCAATGTTTTCTCAAGATTTCTTCTAGGAGGTGGAGCATAAGGAGGTGCATATCCATGAGAATTTTGGAAATTGTGGTGTGCTTGAAATGGTGGTTGTGAAGTTTGTGCATTGTTGTTCTCACTCATCCAACTGAAATTTGGGTGATTTCTCCAACCAGGGTTGTATGTTTGGGAGTATGGGTTGTGGTTGGGCCTTTGAAAACTGTTTAAAGCATAGGCTTGTTCATGGAGACATTCCTTAAAAGAAGGCAAGGTTGGACAATCATTGTTTTCAACAGATTTTAATTGACCACTCTTTTTCAATTCTAGTGCCTCAACTTTTCTAGCTAAAGATGCAAATTTGGCTTGAAGGTCATGATCTTCCCTAAGGTTGTACATACCTCCACTAGATGTATAAGGTTGAGTTTTACTCGGTGCCTCATATGTACCCGCAGTGTCCCAATTTTGAGCATTTTCAGCTAACAAGTCTAAGTACTCCATTGCTTCATCAGGGTCTTTATCTTCAAAAGTTCCATTGCACATCAATTCAACCATTTGCATATCTTTAGGTGTTAACCCTTCATAGAAATGTGAAACCAATCTCCATGTTTCAAAACCATGATGGGGGCAAGTACTAAGCAAATCTCGATACCTATCCCAACATTTATAAAATGTTTCTCCTGGTTTTTTAGTGAAAGTGGTGATTTGTCTCTTGAAAGAGTTTGTTCTATGAGATGGGAAAAACTTCTTTAAAAACTGTTGTTGCATTTCATCCCAAGCACGAATGGATCCTGGTCTCAAATTTTATAGCCATGTTTTAGCTTTATCTTTTAATGAAAAAGGAAAAAGCTTTAATCTGATGGTGTTCATGCTACAATTTAAGTTATTATATGTGTTGCAGACCTCCTCAAATTCCCTTAAATGCAAGTATGGATTTTCTAATTCCCTTAAATGCAAGTATGGATTTTCTAATTCCAAACCATGAAAAAAAGGTAAAAGTTGAATAATACCTGGTTTAAAATTAAAATGAGATGCATCGGGAGGAAAAACTATACATGATGGTGCACTTGTTCTTGTGGGATTCATGTGGTCTCTAAGTGTTCTAGCACGGTTATTCTCATTATTCTTGTCATAACCCAATTCTGGGTTATTCCCTAAAATCCACTTTTAAAAAAAAATAAAAATCAAAAAATAAAATAAAGGCTAGAAATGTGGGGAAAACTAATCTAGAAAGACTAGGTAAAAATAAAGCTGCAATGTTGGGAGGAATTTCAAGGCCTAATTGTACCCTATTATGCCCAAAAATAGAAAAATACAAATTCAAAGGTCAAATTAAATGATTATTGGACAAATTTGCATAAAAATTAAGTCCAATAACATAATTAAATTTTTAATAGGCCAATTTGATTTAATCATGGGCCAAATTAAAATTTAATTATGCTTAAGAATTAATTTAGGTCCAAATGAAGGATTTAATTAAGTGCAAGGACTTAATTATACTTTAAATGGATCAAATTAATTTTATTTGGGGCTTAATTGGTGAAAAATTAACTTTGGGAGTCTAACTTGGGTTTAATTGAGAAGATTGGAATTTTAAGAAATCAAATTTAATTTTTACCAAGTTAATCAAGTGAAATCAGGGGTGAAATTGAAGAAATTGAGAGTTTAATGGTCAATTAGTGGTGAAATGGCATGAATCTGAGACCAAGGACTATAATGAAAAAGGCACATAAATTCGGGGCTGAAGTTAAAAAAAAACCGGGTTACTGTTCATCGTCTTCCCCGAAAAGCTGCCCGAGTAGCAACGTTTCAGATGCATTTTTGGCCTCGTTTGGCCACCCAATTCGACAATGCGTGCACCTACATGTTCACCTACAACCCCTCTAGCCTCGTGAATTGTCCGGTCGGGTTTATAAGATTCCAAAAGGCTCCGTTGGTCGGCCTAAAGTGACCACCTTGGGCAGCCTGCAGCCTGGGATTTGTCAAATTTGGCAGTTCGAGGTGCACACTTTGAGCCAACGGCCTGGATTCCTCGAGTCGAATCAAGGGCTAAAATTTTTTCCCCATTGAAGACGAGATTACCCTCTTTCCATGCCTATAAATAGGAGCAAATTTCATGCTCAGAGGGAGGAGAAAATCGAACCCAAAGTTGGCCGAAAATCATCTTTTTCTGCTCGTTTTTCCTGCAACCAGCCCCTTGTTTTTTTTTCTCTCCGTCGTGGCCTCCGGCCACCACCACTGACCTCACCGCTGTCATTCCCACGAAACACCACACCATCATCCCCTCCTCCAGAAGCTATAAAACCACCTCACCGAAGCTTGCAACACCTCTCTCTCTCTCCACTACAAGTTTTTTTTTCTTTTCTTCCTCCTACCGGCCTCCACCATTGCAGCAACCAGCTCACGCCGCCGGCCTCACCGCCTCCAGTCACGCCGCGCGCCACCAGCCAAGCCGCTGACTCTCTCCACGCCAGGTAATTCTCTCCTCCCTGCACCATTTCCTCGCACTTCACTGTTTAAGTGAAACATAATTCACTTGAACAGTGAAATGTTATTTCACTGTTCACGTGAATTATAATTCACGTGAACAGTGTAATGCTATTGTTACTATTCACGTGCGTGAATAGTAAAATTTGCAAAAAAAATACATAATTCAAAAAAAAAAATTAAAAATCATTTCAAAAAAATTTGTGATTTTCTTAAATATTTTTCTACCAAGTTTTCTTAATATTGGGTTGTATATTTACATTGTAAGATACAAGTCCAGTATTAAAATGCCCGATTTTCTCCGAAATATTCAAAAAAAAAAACAAAAAAAAATCAAAAAAGAAAAAGAAAAAAAGATTTTGTTGCATACGGCCAAATCCTAAAGAATTTTTCAAGCATGTCTCAAAATATAAAAATTACATCTTTCTCACGATTTAAAAATCCAAAAAAAATGGGTATCGTAACTAGTTTATGATTATCCATTAAGGTTTGGCCAAAATATCAAAAACCCTTTTTTTTTTTTGCCTTTTTAACCCTTTTTTTAAGATCTAGACTTTAATATTTGTGGGGTGTAAAATTACACGATAAAGTACACCCTCGAGTATTAAAGATACAAGGTGTAAATAAAGGTAATTTTAAAATTTAGAGTTTAGAATGGTTAGGATTTAACCCAAAGAGGTAGAGACTCCTTCACAAAAGAAGATCTGCCTTGAACCTTAGAAAAGACCAATGAATGGAAACTTGACCTAGAAGAACAATCAAACAAATAATGCAGCTTACCTAATGTAGGGTGCATTGGGGGTGATGCGTCTTCCCCTTGCACAACCAGTCCCTTACTCAGACTCTCGCAGACCATAGGTTTCTAGTAACCATAATACTGGGTGGCGACTCAAAAGAACCGAGCAAAACACAAATAATAACAAAAAAATTGCCAGCCGATGCCGCACGGATTTTACGGCGTGCGACAGAATGGCGACTCCACTGGGGACGCCTTATTTGGTCGGACTAAGCTTTGTTTGTTCAATTGTTTGATTACTTGTTTTTGTTCATTTAAACTTTATTGTTTCAACACATTTTATTTCCTGTTCATACATAAATACATGTATTTTTTTAATTTTACAAGGACACCCAATTCTAGGATAGGTGGGGAGTAGCGATCTGCCTCATGACTTTCAGTCGAGGTTCAGATTCGTGAAACATCCAACTATGAGCTGAGTGTTTACTCGATAATGGTTGTCACATTGTGCCCCAACCATTCCTTGTAAACCCCTACACTGCCTTCACGTGAGGTGGTCACTAGGTAGTTCATAGACCCTTTTAAGACTAGGTAGAAAGTCTACCTATCATGTAATGACCTAGAACCTTCCTTTAGAGCATAATCTCCCTATATATGCATTTTGCATAGGTTTTTTCCCTTCATACGCCTTTGCATCCATACACATACATCCATCCATTGTAAATAACATACATACTTGCATCGGATCAAGATATAGGTCCCCAAAGAGCCTACAACACCCGATTCCAAGCAAGAAACATGGAAGATGAAGAGCGTGCTCACCGTGATGCCCATTTCCAAGAAGAGTTAGAGTCTCTAAAAGCAAGCGTAGCTCGCCTCACTAGCTTACTCGAGCAAACACTTAGAAATGCCTCTGGAGAAGGTCCTTCCAATCAGCCAACCCAGCCTTTAACAATAGCTCAAGCTGAAGAAACAATGAGTAGGCACGGTCAAGAACCTCCAACATTTGTGCACTCAATGCCATCAGGCCCAGCCCCTACAGTCCTAGATCCATTCGCCAATGAGTCCCATAAGACTAAGCCATCTAATGACATTGACAAAGATAAGATGGCAGCGTTGGAAGTTCGGATTAGAGCCATTGAAAGGGTAGACTTATATGATCCAGTACGGGCGGCAGAAATGTGTTTGGTCCCAAATGTGGTTGTCCCAAAGAAGTTTCATGTTCCTGAATTTATCACATACACTGGAACACAATGCCCTATGACTCATCTCAAATCCTACTGCAATAAAATGGCAGAAGTAGTACATGATGAAAAACTACTAATGCACTTTTTCCAGGATAGCTTAAGTGGGGCAGCATTGAACTGGTATATGAATTGGACAACACAAGGATTCGAAAATGGAAGGACCTCGTAAATGCTTTCATTAAGCAATACAAATACAACATGGATATTTCTCCTGACAGAACCAGTCTGTCTAACTTGGAGAAAGGAGATAAGGAAAGCATTAGGGAATATGCTCAAAGGTGGAGAGACCTAGCTGCTCAAGTACATCCTCCGCTTCTGGACAAAGAAATGGTCACTCTATTTGCCAACACACTCAAGGCCCCCTATTATGAGCATGTAATGGGTAGTTCGGCCAAACAATTTACTGATGCTGTGGTAGTAGCTGAGCGCATAGAACAAGGAGTAAAGAGTGGTAGAATCTCTACACCTAGGGATAAAAGGGGTTTTGAAGGGAAAGAAGTTGACTTATATCACACTCCATCCTTTTCATCCAAAATCGCCAACATCAATCTCATTTCATCTTTTCCTACCAGAAAACTTGAGCCTCAAACCAAACATTAAAGAGCCCATGAACAACTACCTACATTATCGCTGCCCTTAAATGAGATGTACCAAAAGCTACTGAGTGTCGGGTATATAGCTCCTGAACCCTTGACACCTCTAAAACAACCTTACCCTAATTGGTATAAGCCCGACCTTACTTGCGAATACCATGCTGGCGCCACGGGACATGACATTCATACTTGTAGTGCCTTTAAGAAGAGGCTTGTGCATTTAATTAAAGCTGGATGGATAACCCTCGATGGAACTCTAAACGTGAAGCATGAGTAGGGTGTGGAGAAAGCAGTTTGAATTCTCGAGGACAAAGATAAAGTTCTGTCACAAGATAGGAGGATGGCGTCTGCCCCTAATAATTGCCTTCGTTTGATCATGTCTATAAAGTTTTTTTTTTATTGGCAAATTAGCTCATGATGCCACTAAACTTTCCTTGTCAAATGAGCCTTTCTTGTTAATAAGATCATGTGTTTTTCTATATTTATGACATGCTTTTATCGTTTCATGTAAATAACACATTGAGCATAAAACCATTACGCCGAGATTTTTTGGGAATTCAAAGTTTAGTACAAAAGCAGAAATCATGTTGGTGTTTGTCCGAAACAAACAAGTTCTGAAAATTCAAGTGATTTCTTAGAGAGGTAACCATACACCTAGAAAACCTGAAAAAGAAAAAACATCATGAAGTGACTCTCAAGCTGAGTTTCATTTGAATGAATAATGAGAAATCACTTTGCATATTCACATGAAAACAAGGCTTCCCGATCCTAAAGGCATGCATTTGAGATGAAGAAAGGCCATCTTTGATAATCATTTTCACAAGACTAAAATATATCTTTTGCAGTCCCTTTTGAGCCTAATATATTTTTCTTGAAAAATAACCTTGACTAGGATCACACCCTACACTAGGGGGCAAGTGCCAAAAAATCTTTAACGATTGAAAGTGCCCAAATAACTCTTGGGGGCATGAAAAAACCTCGATGATTGAAAGTGCCCAAACAATACTGGGGGGCATAAAAGAAAATTCTCAATCATCGAAGACGCCTATACAAAGCTGGGGGGGCATAAAAAAAAATCCAAAGGATTAAAAAATTTTGAGCATAAAAAAAAGCCAATACAATGATGCTCAAAATCAAATGAAGAAAACAAAAAGAAAAAGAAAGAGCCCAAACCCAACACTGGGGGGCACCGTGGACTATTCTGCAAATCAATTCTAAGGTCAAGAAATGTATGAACAAAAGGTTTGGGATATGAGCACTAGTGATTCTTAGTCTTAAAGTCCCTTAAACACATTTTGAGCTATAAATATCTTTTTTTTCATAACCAATAGCCCAAGCCTACATTACGTGCCTAATCAAGCCCTTTCTGATCAAAGGCAAGCAATTTGGATCGGTAGGCAGTGCTTTCTCATGCGAACCAAATCATTATTCATGCAAATAAAATGAATGTTTTAAACCACGGTTCTCAATAACCCTCAAATTGAAATTTAAACTTTTTGTGACCAACCAGATGTCACTTTATGTTCTTCACATTTTCACCAAAAGCAAAACTAAAAGTTTTCATCACTTCCGAAAACCTCTCCATAGGAATCACTTGAATTTTTTCAGAATGAGTTTGCTTTGAATCGATGTCAAAATGATTTTTGTGTTTGGAATAGCTTTGAAATTCCAAAATTTCTGCATGAAAGCAACTCCTTGTCAAAGACCAAACCTTCCACATAACCTCATCCCTAAACCCAAATTAAATACTTAGGGGCATGATCAAGCTGGGGGGCAATCAAAAATGCCTGATAAGGCTGGCCCCATGATTCCCTTCTCTAAGAAGAATGTCAAGCAAAATGGGCAACCATTAAGATAAAGGGTGGAGGACAAAGAAGTATGATGATATTAAGTCCTTCCCAAAGGTCAAAATCAAGATTTGACTTGAGTAAGCAAGAGTGGGAGAGCCATCAAAGCCTACTTCCAACACTCCAACTTTTGAGGAAAGAAAGACACCATCACCACGAAGAAATGGGGACCTATATTTCTCAGGTAAGCATACATGCATATTGATCATAATGCATTGCTTTCAACATTGTCAGATCGGTTTTACCATCTCTTAGGTAGCATGTTTTCTAACTTTATCTCATTTTGAGTGTGCCTTTGTGCCCTCACTTCCTTTCATGTGCTCTTTTGAGCCACCATCTCTTAGGTAGCGTGCTTTTTTTAAACCCTACCTCATTTTGAGTGTGCCTTTGTACCCTCACTTCCTTTTAAGTGCTCTTTTGAGCCACCATCTCCTAGGTAGCGTGCTTTTTTAAACCCTACCTCATTTTGAGTGAGCCTTTGTGCCCTCACTTCCTTTTAAGTGCTCTTTGGAGCCACCATCTCCTAGGTAGCGTGCTTTTTTAAACCCTACCTCATTTTGAGTGTGCCTTTGTACCCTCACTTCCTTTTAAGTGCTCTTTTGAGCCACCATCTCCTAGGTAGCGTGCTTTTTTAAACCCTACCTTATTTTGAATGAGTCTTTGTGCCCTCACTTCCTTTTAAGTGCTCTTTTGAGCCACCATCTCCTAGGTAGCGTGCTTTTTTAAACCCTACCTCATTTTGAGTGAGCCTTTGTGCCCTCACTTCCTTTTAAGTGCTCTTTGGAGCCACCATCTCCTAGGTAGCATGCTTTTTTAAACCCTACCTCATTTTGAGTGTGCCTTTGTACCCTCACTTCCTTTTAAGTGCTCTTTTGAGCCACCATCTCCTAGGTAGCGTGCTTTTTTAAACCCTACCTCATTTTGAATGAGCCTTTGTGCCCTCACTTCCTTTTAAGTGCTCTTTGGAGCCACCATCTCCTAGGTAGCGTGCTTTTTTAAACCCTACCTCATTTTGAGTGTGCCTTTGTGCCCTCGTTTCCTTTCATGTGCTCTTTTGAGCCATCATCTCTCGGGTAGCGGGTTTTCTGACCCTACCTCATTTTAAGTGCGCCTTTGTGCCCTCACCTCTTAGGTAGTGTGTTTTCCAACCCTGCCTTCTTCTTTAGTGCGCCTTTGAGCCATCACCTTTTAGGTAGTGTGTTTTCTAACCCTGCCTCCTTTGTATCTCCCTTTTTAGTGCGCCTTTGAGCCATCACCTTTTAGGTAGTGTGTTTTCTAACCCTGCCTCCTTTTTATCTCCCTTTTTAGTGCGTCTTTGAGCCCTTACCTTTTAGGTAGTGTGTTTTCTAACCCTGCCTCCTTTTTATCTCCCTTTTTAGTGCGCCTCTGAGCCCTCACCTTTTAGGTAATGTGTTTTCAAACCCTACCACCCTTTTTAAGTGCGCCTTTGTGCCCTCACCTCTTAGGTAGTGTGTTTTCCAACCCTGCCTTCTTCTTTAGTGCGCCTTTGAGCCATCACCTTTTAGGTAGTGTGTTTTCTAACCCTGCCTCCTTTGTATCTCCCTTTTTAGTGCGCCTTTGAGCCATCACCTTTTAGGTAGTGTGTTTTCTAACCCTGCCTCCTTTTTATCTCCCTTTTTAGTGCGTCTTTGAGCCCTCACTTTTTAGGTAGTGTGTTTTCAAACCCTGCCATCCTTTTTAGTGCGCCTTTGAGCCCACACCTCTTAGGTAGTGTGTTTTCTAACCCTGCCTCCTTTTTATCTCCCTTTTTAGTGCGCCTTTGAGCCCTCACTTTTTAGGTAGTGTGTTTTCAAACCCTGCCACCCTTTTTAGTGCGCCTTTGAGCCCACACCTCTTAAGTAGTGCGTTTTCCAACCCTGCCTCCTTTCTTAGTGCGTTTTTTAGCCTTAACCTCTTAGGTAATGTGTTTTCCAACCCTACCTCCCCTTTTAGTGTGCCTTTGAGCACTCACCTCTTAGATAGTGTGTTTTCTTACCCTACCTCCCCTTTTAGTGTGCTTTTGAGCACTCACCTTTTAGGTAGTGTGTTTTCCAACCCTGCCTCCTTTTTTAGTGCGCCTTTGAGCCCTTACCTTTTAGGTAGTGTGTTTTCTAACCCTGCCTCCTTTGTATCTCCCTTTTTAGTGCGCCTTTGAGCCATCACCTTTTAGGTAGTGTGTTTTCTAACCCTGCCTCCTTTTTATCTCCCTTTTTAGTGCGTCTTTGAGCCCTCATTTTTTAGGTAGTGTGTTTTCAAACCCTGCCACCCTTTTTAGTGCGCCTTTGAGCCCACACCTCTTAGGTAGTGTGTTTTCTAACCCTGCCTCCTTTTTATCTCCCTTTTTAGTGCGCCTTTGAGCCCTCACTTTTTAGGTAGTGTGTTTTCAAACCCTGCCACCCTTTTTAGTGTGCCTTTGAGCCCACACCTCTTAGGTAGTGCGTTTTCCAACCCTGCCTCCTTTTTTAGTGCGTTTTTTAGCCTTAACCTCTTAGGTAATGTGTTTTCCAACTCTACCTCCCCTTTTAGTGTGCCTTTGAGCACTCACTTCTTAGATAGTGTGTTTTCTTACCCTACCTCCCCTTTTAGTGTGCTTTTGAGCACTCACCTTTTAGGTAATGTGTTTTCCAACCCTGCCTCCTTTTTTAGTGCGCCTTTGAGCCTTTACCTTTTAGGTAGTGTGTTTTCTAACCCTGCCTCCTTTTTATCTCCCTTTTTAGCGCGCCTTTGAGCCCTCACTTTATAGGTAGTGTGTTTTGAAACCCTGCCACCCTTTTTAGTGCGTCTTTGTGACCTCACCTCTTAGGTAGTGTGTGTTCCAACCCTGCCTCTCTTTTTAGTGCGCCTTTGAGCCCTCACCTTTTAGGTAGTATGTTTTGTGACCCTGCCTCCTCTTTTAGTATGCCTTTGAGCCCGCACCTTTTAGGTAGTGTGTTTTCCAACCCTGCCTCTTTTTTTAGTGCGTCTTTGAGCCCTTACCTTTTAGGTAGTGTGTTTTCTAACCCTGCCTCCTTTTTATCTCCCTTTTTAGCGCGCCTTTGAGCCCTCACTTTTTAGATAGTGTGTTTTCAAACCCTGCCACCCTTTTTAGTGCATCTTTGTGACCTCACCTCTTAAGTAGTGTGTTTTCCAACCCTGCCTCCTTTCTTAGTGTGCCTTCGAGCCTTAACCTCTTAGGTAGTGTATTTTCTAACTCTACCACCCTTTTTTGTATGCCTTTGAGCCCACACCTCTTAGGTAGTGTGTTTTCCAACCCTACCTCCCTTTTGAGTGCATCTTTGAGCACTCACCTTTTAGGTAGTGCGTTTTCTAACCTTACCTCCTTTCAAGTGCGCTTTTTAACATTCGTTCCTTTTCTAGTCCTATCTCTTTTTGAATACTCTATCAAGCTTTCATTGCTTGAATAGTGCACCTTCGAGTCCCATCATGTTGTCTCTTGAAGACATTTCATTGTTTTAACTTGGGCTGGTTACCCATCATAATCAAACCTCTCTGAAACCATCTTTTGAGAAATCCTTACATCTCTCACCACTTGCAAAATCTTCCATTTGGGTTGGTTACCCTTTTTCAATAAAACTTTTGAAAAATCTTTGTATTTTTCACCACTTTGAAAAATCTTTTCATTTTTCACCATTGTGAGAAATCTTCGCATTTCTCACCACTTTGAAAAATCTTCATGTTTTTCACTCGGGCAGGTTGCCCATTACAATAAGACCACTTTTGAAAAATCTTTGTATTTTTCACCACTTTGAGAAATCTTTGCATTTCTCACCACTTTGAAAAATCTCTATATTTTTCACCTCTTTGAAACATCTTCGTGTTTTTCACCCGGGCAGGTTGCCCATTACAATAAAGACCACTTTTGAAAAATCTTTGCATTTTTCACCACTTTGAAACATTTTCCTGTTTTTCACCCGGGTAGGTTGCCCATTACAACAAGACCACTTTTAAAAAATCTTTGTATTTCTCACCACTTTGAAAAATCTCTGCATTTTTCACCTATTTGAGAAATCTTCGCATTTCTCACCACTTTGAAAAATCTCTACATTTTTCACCTCTTTGAAAAAATCTTTGAATTTTTCACCACGTTGAAACATCTTCATGTTTTTCACCTGAGTAGGTCACCCATTAAAATGAGACCACCTCAAAAAAAGAAAAAAAATTCGCTGAGTAGGTCACCCATGACAATTTGACCATTTCAAAATCTTTGAATTTTCAAAAACTCTTCCAGTTTTTACTCTGAGTGCGCTTTCTAGCCCTCAAGTGGATTCATCATTTCTATGATGAGTCCATCATCTCTTTTTTCTTCTTTACAATGCTTACTATCTAAAGTCTCTTACGTGACTTTCTATCATAAGCATTGTAAAGAGGGGGGCAACTGTCATAACCCAATTCTGGGTTATTCCCTAAAATCCACTTTTTTAAAAAAATAAAAATCAAAAAATAAAATAAAGGCTAGAAATGTGGGGAAAACTAATCTAGAAAGACTAGGTAAAAATAAAGCTGCAATGTTGGGAGGAATTTCAAGGCCTAATTGTACCCTATTATGCCTAAAAATAGAAAAATACAAATTCAAAGGTCAAATTAAATGATTATTAGACAAATTTGCATAAAAATTAAGTCCAATAACATAATTAAATTTTTAATAGGCCAATTTGATTTAATCATGGGCCAAATTAAAATTTAATTATGCTTAAGAATTAATTTAGGTCCAAATGAAGGATTTAATTAAGTGCAAGGACTTAATTATACTTTAAATGGGTCAAATTAATTTTATTTGGGGCTTAATTGGTGAAAAATTAAGTTTGGGAGTCTAACTTGGGTTTAATTGAGAAGATTGGAATTTTAAGAAATCAAATTTAATTTTTACCAAGTTAATCAAGTGAAATCAGGGGTGGAATTGAAGAAATTGAGAGTTTAATGGTCAATTAGTGGTGAAATGGCATGAATCTGAGACCAAGGACTATAATGAAAAAGGCACGTAAATTCGGGGCTGAAGTTAAAAAAAAAAAAAAAAACCGGGTTACTGTTCATCGTCTTCCCCGAAAAGTTGTCCGAGTAGCAACGTTTCAAATGCATTTTTGGCCTCGTTTGGCCACCCAATTCGACAACGCGTGCACCGACATGTTCACCTACAACCCCTCTAGCCTCGTGAATTGTCCGGTCGGGTTTATAAGATTCCAAAAGGCTCCGTTGGTCGGCCTAAAGTGGCCACCTTGGGCAGCCTGCAGCCTGGGATTTGTCAAATTTGGCAGTTCGAGGTGCACACTTTGAGCCAACGGCCTAGATTCCTCGAGTCGAATCAAGGGCTAAAATTTTTTCCCCATTGAAGACGAGATTACCCTCTTTCCATGCCTATAAATAGAAGCAAATTTCATGCTCAGAGGGAGGAGAAAATCGAACCCAAAGTTGGCCGAAAATCATCTTTTTTTGCTCGTTTTTCCTGCAACCAGCCCCTTGTTTTTTTTCTCTCCGTCGTGGCCTCCGGCCACCACCACTGACCTCACCGCTGTCATTCTCACGAAACACCACACCATCATCCCCTCCTCCAGAAGCTATAAAACCACCTCACTGAAGCTTGCAACACCTCTCTCTCTCTCCACTACAAGTTTTTTTTTCTTTTCTTCCTCCTACCGGCCTCCACCATTGTAGCAACCAGCTCACGCCGCCGGCCTCACCGCCTTCAGTCACGCCGCGCGCCACCAGCCAAGCCGCTGACTCTCTCCACGCCAGGTAATTCTCTCCTCCCTGCACCATTTCCTCGCACTTCACTGTTCAAGTGAAACATAATTCACTTGAACAGTGAAATGTTATTTCACTGTTCACGTGAATTATAATTCACGTGAACAGTGTAATGCTATTGTTACTATTCACGTGCGTGAATAGTAAAATTTGCAAAAAAAATACATAATTCAAAAAAAAAAAATTAAAAATCATTTCAAAAAAATTTGTGATTTTCTTAAATATTTTTCTACCAAGTTTTCTTAATATTGGGTTGTATATTTACATTGTAAGATACAAGTCCAGTATTAAAATGCCCGATTTTCTCCGAAATATTCAAAAAAAAAAAGAAAAAAAATTCAAAAAAGAAAAAGAAAAAAAGATTTTGTTACATACGGCCAAATCCTAAAGAATTTTTCAAGCATGTCTCAAAATATAAAAATTACATCTTTCTCATGATTTAAAAATCCAAAAAAAATGGGTATCGTAACTAGTTTATGATTATCCATTAAGGTTTGGCCAAAATATCAAAAACCCTTTTTTTTTTTGCCTTTTTAACCCTTTTTTTAAGATCTAGACTTTAATATTTGTGGGGTGTAAAATTACACGATAAAGTACACCCTCGAGTATTAAAGATACAAGGTGTAAATAAAGGCAATTTTAAAATTTAGAGTTTAGAATGGTTAGGATTTAACCCAAAGAGGTAGAGACTCCTTCACGAAAGAAGATCTGCCTTGAACCTTAGAAAAGACCAATGAATGGAAACTTGACCTAGAAGAACAATCAAACAAATAATGCAGCTTACCTAATGTAGGGTGCATTGGGGGTGATGCGTCTTCCCCTTGCACAACCAGTCCCTTACTCAGACTCTCGCAGACCATAGGTTCCTAGTAACCATAATACTGGTTGGCGACTCAAAAGAACCGAGCAAAACACAAATAATAACAAAAAAATTGCCAGCCGATGCCGCACGGATTTTACGGCGTGCGACAATTCTCATTATGAAGTGATTGATTATCTTCTTCGGCCATATTTTCTGAAAATGATGAGGATACCCTACAAAGTCTACCACTTGATGTACGTGACCACACTCTCATGCACGTGTAGGAACAAAATAAAAAGAAGAAGAAAACAAAAGAAGAAGAAACAAGAGAAAAGAAATAAAGTTATATACAAGAAAAGTGAAAAGAAAAAATAAAATAAATATTATAATTTATACAAGGACTTACCTCCCCGGCAACGGCGCCAAAAACTTGACACGACTAAAAGGTTGATGTCTTCTCCCAAGTGCAGGAGTGTCGAAGTAATAAATAACCCGGCAAGACCGGGGTCGAACCACAGGGAGGTTAATTATACAAATTATAAATAACAATAATACAACAACAATAACAATAACAATAACAACAACAATAAGAATAATAATAATAATAATAATAATAATAATAATAATAGTAGTAGTAGTAGTAGTAATAATAATAATAATAATAAAGAAAGAGAAGAAGAAAAAGATGATGAGAACTTGGAGATGGAAAATTAATGTAAGGATTAAACAATAATAATAACAAATGTCAAGGTTAGAGGTTCCACTAATGGTATATCAAACAAGTATAGTATAAACTCTTATTATTGAATTGGAAACCACACACAAAGAAGGTTCCAATCAGATTATATATTGTTAACATGATTACATTAGTCATCTTATTCAATTAATGCTAATACTTGTAAATCTCGTCAAGCATTCATGATTATAACTTATGTTAACAACAAATCAAGTTCCTTTCATAGCTCAGGTGTCGGTTATACCATACATTATGGGCTATGAAAGTACCAAGCATTTGTTGTACCAAGTGTTATACAACATAAATCAAGATTAGTCATTTAACAAGCAAAGTATTAAAGAGTAAACAAGATAACAAATATAAAACATGTTAGTATCAAACATTAAAGTCCATATTAAGTTTACATTATACTTATTCTCACACCATTAGTGTAACCTTTTCACCTTGACATGATTGACTTAGCTAGACATAATGAAAGAAAGAAAAATAGATAAACAAAATAAGAACATAAAAGCTAACTAAGTAAAGGAAAGGAAATGAAAAGCATAAACTTGATATTAATGAAAGCAAAGCATAAACATTACAAAAAATACAAAGAGATAAAGGAAAAGCATGATCTTGATCTGAACACCAAGATGCCTAAATGCATGGCAAATGCCTCCTTTTATAGGCCAAAATTGGGAACTATTGATTTGATGACTAATTGATAAGTGGGTGGCCAACTTTTGACTTGGTGACAATCCTTATCTTCTCTTGTCTGCCTAAAACGTCATTGATAACGTCCAAATTGGAGCCAGTTGTAAACATGAAAGTTGTAGGAAATTGTCTCAGCTTTCTTGTATAAAAAATTTAGCTCATTTGGACTTCTAGAAATCCAGATATGGCCAAAATACCGAACAGTGCTCGGGCTGGAAGACAGATTCAGGCTTCTTTATTGTTGCTACAATTTGGACTTGATAATGGCCTTTTTAGATCTTGGGCTCCATATAAAAGTTGTAGACCTATGTCTTACCTTTCCATCCATATAAATTATACCTAAATTTGAGATTTGTAGCTCCAGATATGGCCCAATTACCGAACAGTGTTCCGGTTTGGATTGCACCGACATCTCTTTGCTAAGTTTGGTCATCTCTTTATCCTTGCAATTTAAGTTCTGAAAGCCATCAATCAATCCTTTCATTTATGTGCTAGGCCTGCATTTAAAATGAATATTTACCACAAATTATAGGTATCTTATATTATTAGATACATTATTATAAAACATATTTTAGTTAAGGAGTTATTGATACTTCAAGTGCAAAATAATCATATAAAACCATGATAAAAATGCACTTTTAAATACTAATCACCTGGACTCTGCCCGCTGACTAAGGTTCCTCACTTGCTGTTGTGCATGCCAACGACAGTCTCCACATGGAGGCCTGCCGAAGAGAATTACAGCATGTTTCATCTCCACTCAATACGATAATTATATATATATAAACCCCACGGTGAAGCAAGACTCGGTGCACTGTGGAGTGCTGCTATTCATTGATGATTTTGCCCTTCACATTTGTAAAGAAAGGGCTGAGTTTTGGAGGATAAAATGATCTTTTCACGGGGTTATTGTCTGAGGGTTGAATTGATCTCTTCATGTTCTTATTGAGCAATTAAATTGCTACTCTACCCTTTAAAAAAAAAATATAACCTCCAGGGCAAGGAGCATTTATGGTTTTTCAATATTTTTTTAAATACCCTTGCAATTTTTGGAACAATGTAATTATTTAGATATCCTTGCAATTTTGTTTTCCTTTTGTTTGAGTTCAGGGTGTTTTTATCACTTTCCTTTAGCTATAATGTAATTGTCGATTAAAGTTAGGGCTTGGATCATTTGATACATAATAAATATATTTTAAAAAAAATTGTTAGCATGTGCACTCCACACATTAACAAAGAAGAACTCCTGCTTTTAAGATGGTGCGTGTTTTTACTACAATTAAATACCATTTTTCACGATAATATTTGAATTAGTACATTAAAATCTTTTAAATGATGACACTCGTAATGAAGAAAAATGGATGGTGTAACTCTAGTGGACTTCTTTTCCCTCCTTTCTTTTTTCTTTCATTTCTTAAGCAAAGTACTTAAGCTTCATTTTATTTGTTTTGTTTATACAATGTTTTTCTTATTCTTTTGATTTGCATCTATTTTTTTAATTTTTTGTAGGTTAATTTTTTTTTCAATTTCATCAATTTCATGTGATTTTATTTAATATTTATTTCAAATTTAATCCTCATTTTTTTTGTTTTTTTACCTTTTGTAGGTTTTTTTTTTCAATTTTATCTTTCATTATTTAATTTCATTTAGTTTTATTTTAGATGTAATCTTTATTCTTTTAATTATTAGTTATTTAATTTTTAACAATTTTCTAATTCTATTTTATTTTGAATTTCATTCCTTAATATTAGACATTACAATTTAATTCAAATTCAATAGCGTTGCCTTAACCCGCCCAAACTTATTAGTGTTTTTTGAATGGTTATCTTACTCAATGAGTAATGAATATGGTATGGATATTATCAAACCATACCTCAAACTCGCCCGAATCTAGCCCCCCCCCCCCCCCACACACACATATATATATATATTATTGTTTTAATACAATGTGATATATACACATTTTGATATTGATATTGACATAAAACACTTATAATATAATATTTATTATTTTATAGTTTAATAATTTGGTGCACACCCTTCAAATTCATATATTAGTTAATTTATTTTCTATTTAATACTAAATAATTACTAGATAATAAATATTCATAAAGATAAATAATTTTATCTCTCGATGTTAAAAATAATAATTTAATCTGAACTCGATAAATATCAACCTGAACGGGTTAATAGTTTCTTTGTGGTCACCTTGCCAAATACATAATTGATACTCATGTCAATACTGGAGATTCAATTCATAATTTATAAATATTTATAATTTTTATTCAATGGATAACATATGGATAACATGTAGAGTTTGAATATCAAGAAATCAACACACAAGGTAATCATTATCATCCATACTCAACATTTCATTTTGATTTATTTTCGTATCAACTTTTATCTATTGTTTTTTTATTGTTTTTATGTTTTTTTTTCCAAATTTTATCATTCAGTATTTTATGATTAAGAATTTTACTTGGTTATTTTTTGGGTTTACCTTCAACTGGGTTTCAAAAATTAACATCGATTGAGCTTAATATTATTTTTAGATTTTTTAGAGAAATTGTTTTTTCAATCTCATTCTTCAATTTTTAATTTACTGGAAATTGATCTTCACCATTTTTTTTCTTTCTTTTTTATTAGATTATATCAATCTTATACTCATGACTGTGAGATTAAAAGGTTGACATGACTTGAGTAGGATTTATGTTTTTTTTGTTGTTTTTTATTTATTAATTTTTACCCTTTAATATTGAATTGTTTAACAATTGAACTGTTAGGTTACAAATGTTTTATGCTAACCTGGATAATGCAAGTTGTTTTTTTAAAAAAAATTATTTTTTATTTTTTATTCATATTATCAAAATTATGCAAGCTTATTTACTCGAGTCAAGTTACTGGCTCAGGTCTTGGTTTTGTTTCTTTAAGAATGTTGTCTTCGCTTAATTTTTTACAATGGAAAAAAATTAGATTAGTCGGTGGTGTAGCATGGGTCACTTATCTAGTAACATATACTAAAAGATCTTGGTATTTCATTCTAGCAATGAATAGTGGAATGCTTTAGCCTTTTACAATTTGGTCCTCAACTCATTTTTTTTTGCATTCTCATCCTTCAATATTAGGTTTAATGGATATTAAACTTTATAATTTATTTTAATTTATTTTTCATAGATATATCATAATCGTATGACCTAGATTTGGTAGGTTAACCAAAGTTGATTCAACTTATTTTTTTCTTCTTGTTTTTTAATTGATATTTCTTTTAAAACTTCATCCTTTACTATTGGCTTATTTAATAGTTTGGCTTTATATTATTTTTTCTATGTGATTATCATAGTTTCATCACTTAGACTACAGGTTTCGTAAGTTAACCAAGTTGGCCAAAGTTTTTTTTAATTAAATATTTTTTTAATCTCATATTTCAATATTAAGTTAATTGAAAATTTAACTTCATATTTTTTTTAATTTTTTTCTATGGAGTTATCCAAATCTCATGATTTAGGTTCAACAAGTTCACTCGGGTTAAATTGGGATGGTTTTTTTAATTGATTTTTTTCAATTTAATCCTTTAATATTGAGTGTATATAGGGTTATTATTGATTCATAACCTAGGTCGCGGGTTAACCCAATTACCTCGAGTATTTTTTTTATTTTTATCTTTTAATATTGAATTAATTAAAAATTAAACTTCAAAACTTATTTCAGCTTGTTTTCTATAAGCTTGTTTTGACCTCATTATTCAGACCATAGGTTTAATTGATTAACACAGGTGGTTTTTATGTTTTTTTTAAATAATTCTTTTTTTTAATTCATCATTCAATATTGGGTTAATTGAGAATTGAGTTTCATAATTTATTTTAATTTTTTTCTATATGGTTATCTCGGTCTTATGACTAAGATTTCACAAGTTAACTCGGGCTGACTTGACTCATTTTACAAATTGAATTTTATTTTTAATTTTATCTTTCAATATTGGATTGATTGAGAATTAAGTTTTATGATTTTATTTATTTGTTTTCTATAAGATTATCAATGTCTCATGCCTTGAGTTAGAGATTTGATAGGTTAATCTGCGTTAAGCCAAATAAATCCAAGCACATTCAATATATTATTATCTCAATATTTTTTTTAAAATATATAATCTTAAATTTTTGATCAAATTATATTTTTATCAGTTATTTAAGTTGTCTTTGGACTTGTAAAGTTGCATATGTTACATCAAGTCAACCTCCATAAAAATTTAATTTTTATTTTTCTAAAAAATATGTTAATAATAATTAATATTTTTTTTTCAATAAAAAACTTAGTCAACCCCACAACATAGCACGAACAATTATCTAATTAACATATACTAAATGGCCTTGGCATTTCATTATAGTAATGAACAATGAAATGCTTTGGCCTTTTGCATTTTGGTCTTCAAAGTTTTTCTTTTACAATTTCATCTTTTAATGTTGAGTTTAATAAGTATTGGATTTTATAATTTATCTTGATTTAATTTTTATAGAGTTATACCAATCTTATAACTCGAGATTGACAAGTTAACCAAGATAGACTATGATTATTATTTTTTTCAACTTTATCCTTCAACATTGGGTTGATCAAGAATTTGACTCATATATATATTATGATATTGTCACTATCTTATAACTCGGGTCACGAGTTTTGTTGATTTTTCAGGTTGACCTCGATTTTTTATCCTTTTTTAATTGATTTTTTTTTTCAATTTCATCTTTTAATATTTTGTTGATTGGGAATTTGACTTCATAATTTTTATTTAATTTTATTTTTATGGAGTTATCTCTCATGATCTAGGTTTGGCAAGTTAACTATAGTTGACTTGGAATTTTTTTAATTTATTTTATTTTTCAATTTAATCCTTCAATATTAGATTGATTGAGAATTGTACTTTATAATTTATTTATTCTACTTCCTATAAGGTTATTATAGTCTCATGACCTAAATTATATGTTAGCTTAGTTGCCTCAAATTTTGTTTTCCTTTTCTTAATTGTTTTTTCAAATTCATTGTTCAATATTGGATTGATTAATAATTATGCTTCATGATTTATATCATTTTTTTTCTATGAAGGTATCTTAACCTCATAAATCAGGTCACAAGTTTGGTCGGTTGACTCGAGTGATTTTTTTTAATTTATTTTTTTTTAATTTCATTTTTAACATTAAATTGATTATGAATTGAGCATTATAATTTGTTTCAATTTTATTTCTATACAGTTATCTCGATCTAATGACAAAGGTTTGATAGGTTAACCTAGATTTATTCAACTTATTTTTCTAATTAAATTTTGTTTTCAATCTCAACCTTCAATATTTACTTTCTATAAGGGTACCTGAGTTGATTCTGGTACATCCAAGTTGATCAGAGTAACTCCAAGCATATCCAATATGTTATCGCAATAGTATTTTAAAAAAAAACTATAATCTTGATGTTTTTATTCCAACTATATTTTTATGAGTCATTCAGATTATCTTTAAACCTATAAAGTTGATCATGTTAAATTAAATCAATCTTTATATAATTAAATTTTTTGTAAAAAAACATGTTAATAACATAAAAATATTGTTTATGTTAAAAAAATTAATTTGACTCACAAGTAATTATCTAATGATTGTATTAAAACAAAGACCACTTGATAAATGTGCTTAATCCTAAGAAAGCCTTTACAAAATGTTAAAAATGTTATATGCGGATAAGAGGTTTATTATCTCACTCAACTGCCCACCCAAAGCCTCTGTTTTGAATAATATGATAGGCATGCTAAGAGGTTAAATGCCTAAAAAAAGCTGGACTCCGCAAATTATTATGCACATATACTCAAATTACTATTTAATATGATAATGTAATTACCATTTTGCTTTTATCAAAAAACATTAATGGCCTTGATGTTAGGGATATTTAGTCTTTTAACAATGCCTACTTATCATTACCAAATTGATAAAGGGTTGAATTATCTTTTTAAATTATCTTTTTAAATTTTTAAAGTACGTTGAAATTACTCATTATTTTTAAAAATAAAAATTTTAGAATTATCATCTAGGATTTTTTTAATCATTGTATTTTTTTATGCATAATAAAACAACTCAATTACTCTTAAAGTCAATTTTTAAAGTTTGCATTTAAAGGATTTTTCATCTTTTCATTATTTTTTTTTGTTTTGTTATTAAAAACTTGATTGAGAGCAAAATAGTCTTTTAATGAATATAAAATAATATTTTAATAAAAAAATTATTATTACGTGGATCACCTCTTAACAATCAATAATTCTCTTCCATCATGTTGTTGGAACCTTCATAATATTCTCTTCCTAATAGGTGGCATAATATATATTCGACGGCGGTTTTTCACCCCTCTTTTCTCTCTTGTTGTTTTGAAATTTTCCATGACCATTCAAAATTTATATTTTTTTTTATAATTATTAATATTTCAACTTTAATCCTTATTTTTTTATTGTTAAATAATAAATTACTTTAAGCATTCTATGATTTGATTTATTTAGTTTTTATTGTTCAACCAATTTTTTTGCAACCTTGTTCAAAACTGATTTTGGAAATCAATTAAAAGATAATAATGCCCCAATATATGTATGAAAGCATGAAGCACAACTCAATTTCTCTCTTTTAGGTGACCTTCTCTTCTTTTTCTCACTCTATCTTTGTCAAACACAAATCTAGAGTAAAAATCCAAACACAAATCTATGGTTTAGAACAAAATCAAACACAAATTTGCATTCTTTGTCACCTTTTCTTCTTATGTTTTGGTGGTGACATTGATTTCTTGTCTGGAACTCAACAACAAAAAACATATCCCAATTCTTTTCTTGAAAAGAGATTTTAAATTTGTATAGTACACGCATGACCATTGACTTTAAAAAAAAATGCACTAGGTTTTGGGTTGATTTGGTTATGCAACTTTTGGGGGTTTTTTAGGGAAGGATTTAGTTGAGTTTTGATTATGTTTTTAGGTATGATTTGCGGTCCAAACCGATTGAATTCTGGGTTTAAACTAAGGTATATGAAATTAGTTGGGTTTTGAGTAAGAAAAGGTGTGATTTCTAGTTTGATTCACAGTTAAATTGCCCGTGCAGAACAAAGGTATGATGATGATTCCCAATATACAATTGACGCAATATGTAAAGTTAGTATTGGAAATATTTCAAGGCAATATCTTTTTTTAAAGGAAGATTGTATATTATTGGAAAGGAAGCCGTGAGATGTGAATTAATTGTTCAAGAGGAGGACCGACCAACATATTCAGAAGTAATGGAAGTGCTAAATGGCACTGCCAATAGCTTCGGAATATTTAAGGTCTATCCAAAATGCTTTCGTGGCACTGGATCTGTGAAGTGCGGTTGCAAGAACAGGCGGCATGCCAGCTATTTTCATTTCGCCAACCTGCCTGATGTCAACGAATACTTGAATCAGCCATGATGAAAAATGGTGAAAATAGTTGTTGACCTTCTATGTACACAGGTAGATCATGTCAGAACGGATTTTGTGTTTTATGACCTGTTTAGCATGGTTATCCAGCGTTTTTTGAATTTTGTTTTTAAAAACTTAATTTTGAATTGGTTTTTTAATATTTTTGAATCATTTTAATAGGTTAACATCAAAAAAAAATTATAAGAAAAATTTAAAATATTACTTTACTATATTTTTAAAAAAACATGCATGAGCCCACAAGTAGCATATAGATAAAGCTGCCTGCTTTTTATCAACGGTTGCTATCTAGAGAGAATGATAGCCAGACTTGTTTAGAAGTACCAAAATTAGATTTTAAATGTAATCAGAAGATTTGCAACACTGTTTGACAGTGTAGGTAGTTGTTAACAAACGACTGACCAAAGTCTTATAGAATTTCATGCTGTGGAACAAAGCTCAATGATGGAAAATCAAATCATATTTGATTATTATGCAGGAAATATAACTTTCATAAAACCAATTACGGCATGATACAGAATTAGGAGCAAGCTACAAAACCAGTGCACTAGGAACTCGCTAAGCATAAAAGCACAAACAAGATCATTTTGGCTTCCAGAAAAGACATGTCATCATCCATGTGAGAGTTCTGTGACTGTTCATGAATCTAGCGGTCCCAACCAGAGGGCCTCCGCCTTTCTCTCCCTCTATCTCTGGAACTGCAACGGCAAAAGCAACAGAAAGGCCTTGTCAGCATTAAAATTGGGACCATCTCAAAATAAAGGTGTCCATGCTTTGAAATCACTCCAACTGAACATATACAGTAGCAAAGAAAATAATGGAAAATGTACCCTTCTGTATTCTTCTGACTTGTATTTCCTCCAGAGTTCTGACTGACTGTCCGAGTTTGAGTAGCATCTCCTCCAACTGAACCACCAGAGGCAAATCCAGGCAATGAACTGGTTGTCGGAGGTCTATCCATATCTACTCCAATTGAACCACCAGAGACAAATCCAGGCAATGAACTGGTTGTCTGAGGTCTATTCATATCTCCGCCAATTGAACCACCAGAGACAAATCCTCGCAGTGCTGGTCTCTTGTTAGCATAAACACTTGAGCTGGTATTCAAGCCTGGACTTTGGGAGTTTGATGTCGCTGCAACAAAGTTGCTCTTGAATTGTGCCATCACCCCTGTCCTCAGCGAATTAACAGCAGTAGATCGACTTGTAACAGCAGGAGATGAAGTACTATTGGATTCTGGATTATAACCAATGCCAAGACCAAAATCCACCCCACGTACGCCTCGACTGCCTCCACCCCTCCCTTTGCCCTTTTTCCCACCTGCACACAACATTACAACATTACACTTAATGTAAGCATTTCAATGAAGATTCTATAAAGCAAGAATGAGATAACTTCATTGATTAGTAAAAAAAATATAATAAAATGACAGTACTTGTGTTACTCCACACCATCTTCTTAGGAAGACAATTGGGTCTTCACATTTTAAGGAAAAAGAAATTGCCTTGAAAATATATTTGGGAAATCAAATCATTAATTATAAGTCCAACTCTCAAGCATGCTAGAGTAATGAAATAAGCAAGCAATTACAAGTACACACGGATATCGCCCAGCTCTCAAGCAATTAATATGAAAGATAGAAAAAGCTTACCTCCTTTTCTGGAATCACGTTTGGACCTGCAGCTCTCAAGCAATTAATATGAAAGATAGAAAAAGCTTACCTCCTTTTCTGGAATCACGTTTGGACCTGAATCTTCCATCCTAATGATTTACATGGTAAATGTCACTCAACAGTCTCATTACACGTGCATCAATTAACTTGTGTGCTAGCATGTAAATACGAGAGAGAGAGAGAGAGAGAGAGAGTAGCACATCAAATGGATGCAATGGTGCAACTAATTTTTATTTAGTAACGCATAACATACATGTAAAACTACAAAACTCCACTCCAAGTCCAAGAAAAAACAGTAAAAAGTCCATTAACATGAGGATGCAGCGGAAAACATCCTAATATGGACTGTTGAAACCTTATAAATCCATCTATCATGAACAATCTTGTTTTGTCTCTTTTGTGCTACCAACGCCCTTCACCTGGATTTGAGCATTCATCCTGGATAGATCCTTTTAACATAATCTTTCAATTTGTTGCCTTCCAGGATGTTGATCTAATAAGCTCATGTTGGATTGAAAAATCTATAGGGTATAATTATTTTTATGATCTCATGAAGCCTGTGAATGGGCTTTATTTATGATGTAACTTGTAGTCCTCTAGGACAAACAAAAGCTAGTGAATTATAGAAAGATCTCCCTTATCCTAGTTATCCTTCCTTTTCTTTCTCCTCCTTTATAACTCTTTGGTCATCATGTAAGATATTTTCTCTTTCCTTGGCGAGGCAGAAGAGATCATAGTTACTACTACATCCATTTTCTGTGCAGTTCAGCCTCATTGTCTTGTTAAATATGGAAAATTATTTCAATCAACTATTAATATGAAAACCTGGAGTATTTTCTGTTCTCCCTCCTCTTCTTTCTCCTGTTTTGAACTCTTTGGACATAACCTAAAATATTTCTCTTTCCTTGTATTAGCAAGGCACACAAAGAACCATAGGACTATGACATCAAATTTCTGTGCGGTTCATCCTAGTTGTCTAATTTCATATGGAGAGCTACTTCAATCAACTATGGACATGATAATCTACAGTATTTTGTAGTCTCCCTTCTCCTTTTTAACTCTTCAACTGTTACCTAAAATATTATCTTCCCTTGTATTAGAAAGGCACCAAAGGAAACACTGGTGACTAAGATATCAATTTATGTGTGGTTCATCCTCATTGTCTTATCCATACAAGAAGCTACTTCAATCGACTATTTATAGAATATGGGCTATCACTTCAATAAGCCATTATATGAAACTCATGTTCATTGTTACAGTTATTCAATAAGGTTGTTGCAGAAAAAGAATTATATGTCTGGGACAAACTGGATGTTCAACTGGTTTCCAGTTTGTAACTTATGCAAGGGTGATTACTGACCAGCCCACCAAAAAAGAGTGTAATGGGAAGATTAAGATTTCAAACTCCAACTAGACTAGATTCTGTAAAATGATGAACAAGCTACCAAATTTAAGCATCTAAGATGTGTGAGATGCATTATAAAGCATCAAATAAGAAGGCAAATTCTACAAAAAAAAACTTACCTTCATGGCAAGATCCATAAGTTCCACAGAGACATTCTGACCAGCAGCAATCAAACTGTTAACTAATTCCCCAGCAAACCGTGCTTCTTTCTGAGTTATAAGAGTGTATGCAATCCCATCTTTATCACCAGCTCGACCGGTCCTACCAATGCGATGGACATGCACATCCATCTCTCTTGCAATATCGAAGTTGACCACAGACTTAATTGACTTGATGTCAAGTCCACGAGCAGCAACATCAGTTGCAACAAGAACATGATAGACACCAGATTTAAATTTTTGTAAAATTTCCATCCGAGAAGCCTGGTCTTTATCACCATGAAGGGCTGCAACTTTAAATGCCTTTTGAGCCAATTGTGACTCAATATCATCCACAGTAGCCTTCTTAGAAGCAAAAACCAGAACATCACCCTCATCAATCATCCCAGGTAGCTTTTCGACAAGCCAAGGCAACTTCTCCACATCAGAAGGAATAACTTGAACAACCTGAGTAACATCCTCATTGGCCCTTCCAACCTCCCCCACTGTAACTCTCACAGGATCAGTGAGGATCTCCCTAGCTAACTTCTCAATTTTGCGAGGCATTGTAGCTGAAAATAGTAAAGTCTGGCGATCTGGTCTAATCTGACCAACAATAGACCTTATTTGTGGCTCAAATCCAAGGTCAAACATCCGATCAGCCTCATCAAGTACCAAGTAAGTTGCTCTCGACATATTTAGTGCCTTCATCTTTAACATGTCAATTAATCTACCAGGTGTAGCGATAACAATCTCACACCCTGCCTTGAGTTCTTTGAACTGATCAAGCTTGGACATTCCACCATACACAGCAGAAACCCGTATCCCATGTGATTTAGAAAACTTTTTTGTCTCCAAATATATCTGATGCGCCAATTCCCTAGTAGGCGCACATACTACTCCTATCGGACCTTCTTCTTTCGCGAGTTCAGGCTGATCCATAATATGAACGATCATAGGAAGTACAAAAGCAGCAGTCTTACCTGAACCTGTCTTCGCCATACCAATAATATCTCTACCGGAAAGCACAATCGGCAGAGCTTGGCACTGTATTGGTGTAGGCTTTTCATACCCTTGTTTCGCAATAGCATTCATCAGTTGTGGTGAAAAACCACAATCTTCAAATGTTTTAATTGGCCTTGGAACTTCAAAACCTGAAACACGGATAGCCAGACTCTTCATGTATTCCGCAACATCCTGCTCGCTCATCTCTGCATAAAATCGAACATGAAATAAGAATTTATTTCACATTACAAAATTCCAGTTTCCCTAACATGCTTAGCTTAAAGTAATAAGAAAACAGCATTTCCTCGGAAATTTACCTGAAATCGATGGGCTCTCCTCATAGAAATCCTTGCTAAAAGGCTCATACTCGATAGAACCATGGTCAAGAGCTTGAATCGGCTCAATCTTCTTTTTATCAACAACAACCGGATTATCATCAGAATCATACTCCAGCATCCCCGCATCCACAGCTTTTGCCGCTGCATAAACCTCCTCATCGGAATCATAACCAGCATGAAGTGCATCTGCGGCCAGCGTCAACCCCAGATCCTTCTTCGCCCTCAAAAAACTCTCCATAGGATCATCGTCTTCATCATCATCATCCTTATACCTCTCCACCTTCTCCTTAGCCTTCGGGGGTGGTGCTGCCCTCATCTCCTCGTGTATTCCCTCCATGAACGCATCCAGAGGGTCAATTTCAGCAGCTGAGCCATTATTTTCTGCACTCTCCTTGGCGGCATCATTATCGGCGTAATCGATGTTGTCAAGGTCGGTATCCTCGTAGTTATCGTGGTTTTGGCGAGAGGAAGGAGGGACGTAGAGCCTTTGCGGAGCTTGGGATCTTTCAAAGTTGTACGTTGCTTGGCGGTTTATGCCAAACCCTTCGAATCCGAATTTTCGCTTTGACATGATTGCTGCTTCTTCTTGTCCAATTAACCCTAGATTGGCATGTAAAACCCTAATTGAACGTGGAGGCTAGAGAATGTGATTTTTCGGGGATTATGATTATTATTATTATTTAATTTATTTATTTATTTTTAAAGAAAGGGGGAAAGCGTGACGTCCCGGTTCTTGAGTGTTCACCGAGACGGACGCTGGGTTCGATCCTTTGATGACGGACACAAATTCGGTATGGGGCTGATCGGTTTAGGTCTACTGTGGACTTACAGCCATGGATATACTTATTGGGCCGGGCCATTTTAACCTATGGTCGGCCCTTTTATGTAAGTAAGCTGTTCAACATGAGCCAGCACCTAAAAACGTGACAGGAAATTGAATATTCTTTGCCTCCATAATTATTTTTATTATTACTATTTAATATGTAATAACAAGCGGTGGGTTCGTGTCCTGTTTTCGATGCTTTTTTGGTCATGGCAAGGTAACAACCTGTCTGCTGTTTTCTTTAGTTGAGAAAGAAAAAAGAAGTTAACCCCTAGAGGTTGTGAGGAGAATAATGATGATTAATTATTTTTAGGGTGATTGTTAGTGAGTTTCAACATGTTTTTGTTAAGATTTAATTATTATTTTTTAAATTACATTTTTTAAAATATTTTTGAATCATCCTATATTAAAAATAAATTTATATATATATATATATATATAATAAATAAATCTTTAAATCATGATTTAGTGGGTGTTAGGTGGCATGATTTCGACCATAATATCAATAAGCCAACATGATACGTGGATATTGCATGGGCGGTTGCGTAGGCCCCTTGAAATGGCCTGCTGTCATTCCAACCATTTAACTAGACAGCATGGATTCAGACGAATAGGGAAAATTCGGGATATGTTTTGTTAATAAAAATCGGTTTTGAAGTCAATTTAATATTATTAAAAAAATACTTTTATGGTTATTATTTCTATTTTTATATCCCATAATAAAAACTAAATATTATTATGAAATTGGTTATTTTATGTTATGTCTTGATTATTTATTTGAGGAACGAAGGTTATTGTTGGGATTTCTCTTCATTGGCAATTTGAGCAACCATATGAATTTCCAATATTGAGAGTCTCATTTATGTTATTGCGTAGCTTCCTACTTTTTTTTTTTTTGATTTATGTGGGGTGTCCGGGCCAGCTTACGCGCACCACGACTAATTCCCACGGCTCATTGAACACCCTGTAAACCCAGCAGACAGGTAAGGCAGCGTGGGGCTGACAGACATGCAACTCCAAAGCTCGAATCCGTAACAGCAGAAGATGCAAGGCACCATTCCACCGCTGGGCCGTAGCTTCCTACTTTACATTGACTAGTCTATGCCGAGATTTGGACCTTTCATTTGTATATAAATTCGCTGCCTTCCCAAAAATAAGAAAATTCAGACTCGGTGACAATAAATCTGCAGATAAATTATTAGCAAGAAAAGGACAAGTGTGAACGGCACCCGGGAGTATATATCATGATAAAAGGTAAAACTAGGCTAGTTTTTAGTTTGTAGCATATTAATTCAAATTAATATATTAAATTTATAATTTATCATGAATATAGAATAATTTTTGTAAAAATAAAAATAAAATATAATATAAAATTTAATTATTAATCAACACAATATTAAAAAAAATTAAATTAAATTAAATTAAAAAAATTAAGTCAAGCTGAGTTGTAAATCTCAAGTTAAATATCATAATTTTTATTTTAAAATTAACAAATTAAAAGGAAAACCTCCGTATTTAAATAGTGTAAAAACTTTGACAAAATAAAAATAAATTGATACATGAAAAATACTGATAGTTGGAGATTGTTGATTTTTTTTTTTTTGTATCTTTTCTTTTCTCTCAGTAGTGATGAGATTTTTTTTATAATTAAATCCATTTTTATTCTTGTTTTTTTGTTAGGGAAGATAAAAAATCCTCAAATATAGAATTTTAGGTTTCATGTAAGTTATGAATTAATTGTGATGTAGATGACATGATTAAGAATTAAATTAAAAAAATTAGAAACACATTATGGATTTTAAAATATTAAAGTAGTCAACCATGATTTGATATTATGTTGGTTTTGGTATTTTAATGATGTTGAAAATGCTTTAAATTGATTTTGAATGTTGCAATGTGAATTACTAAAAGTTTACAACAATTGTTATGGTTATAAGTTGAAATGATGAAAATTTTGAAAATTTAACAAAATTATATAATTTTATACTTTTAAATAATGTGAGAGGATGTTTGAGATTGACTTGAAATACTATTATGAGGATTAAAGTTGTTAATGTTGGTTAAATGTGGAAAAATATAAAAAGTATGGAAAGTAGTAAAATTCTGTAAGATTTGGCGATTTAACTAATATTATCATGCTAAAATTTGATTGGTATGAAGATGATCTTGTGTTTAATTTTAATGATGATTTATGTGAAATTAATTGGTTGTTATTATGCTTAAATTTGGTTAGTATAACGATAGTAGTGTGTTTAATTTTGATGATGATTTATGTGGAATAAATTAGTTGATATTGATTATGTTAATTAAACATGAAAAAAATAAAAAAATAAAAATTTATGGACTTATGTAAGTCTTTGATGTTTAAAGATATTAAGTTTATAATTTGAATAGTTATGTGTTTAGAGTCATGATTGACATATTTAATAAAAAGATAATGATATATTTGAATAAGTATGAGAAAAAAAAATAAAATAATTAAAATAATTTGGATAATAATTATAATTTTTTTAAAAAAAATATATAAAGTTGAACAGTAGTTAAGGAAGCGTATATTACTAGAATGCCAAGGCACCTGCCATCTCACTTCTTTCTTTTGAAAAAAATATTATTATTAAAATTTCTATATATTATGCAACAAGTTTTAACATTCTTGTTAAAATTTATTTGTATTATGCAATGAGTTTTGAAATGACTATGGATGAATTTTGTATCAAATTTAGTCACATGAAAAAAAACTAATTAAATAAATTAAAGTTGGTTATATGGATGAATATTAATTCAGTAAATTAAAGTTGCTTTATTGAATAAAAATTAATTAAATAAATTAAAGCCTGTTAGAGTTGACCTTTTAAACAGAGACTAATTGAATAAATTAAGGTCGACTATATGTACAATACTAATTATATAATATAAAGTTGAGTGCAGTGGACTAATTGTAAGAAAACCAAGTCAGCTATTATTGTTTGGAGACTAATTATATGATATTGAGCTAACTATAATGATAAAGTTGTAGTTTATCAAATTTTTTATTGATCCCCAATAAAAAAATTACTATAATCTTAACTAAATTATTATGTTTTTACTTTTGGTTTTGGTAGAAAGTCCAGGGGTTCATTCAATTTTCTAACCAAAAGATAAAATAATAATAACTACTACTGATGTACCAAAAACTATATAGCATATAATATAAGTATAACAATAAGATTAATTCATCCAATTTGAATGACTTATTTTATTTGATTAAAAAATTAATTTTTTTAATATTCAAACATGATTATATGTTTTATTTTTTTTATCAAATCAAGAATCTAGACATTAATTCTATTGATGTCACTAATATTTTAAAAATAATTAGTCAATTAAATATTTTCATTATTAAACAACTAACGATAATAATTTAATTTAGAGTAATTAGACAATTTTTTTCAATTTAAATTATCAAATGTAAACAAGCATTTATATTAAAAAAAAATTCCCTTTATTTTTTCATGTAATCGCATCCTTACCATACATTAAACTCTTTAATTAATATAATCACACATGAGTTTTATATTAATTTAAGACATAAATTTAAACACCCTTTTAGCATAGTGGGGCCGAATATTTTCTATCAAAAGGGTTACCCTCTTTTTATCAAGTTAAACAAATGCACATATTAACCTCACAATATACTTTCTAATCAACATATTAATATATATATTGTTTTCCTCACCAATTCAACACCTTTTCTCACTAATTAAATCGATTTCACTTTTTCTTTCCTTTTTGGCCGAATGTCCCTAGCATGTTAAATCTTTCATTTCTTCTTCAAAAGTCCACACCGATCCATCTTAAACAAAAAGCAACAACACATTTCCTACACCATGCCAGCCCCCTTTTGTGTTAACTTTGAATTTTAATAATAATTAATTACAGTTTAAAATATTTTTATTTAAAAATATATTAAAATGATATTTTTTATTTTTTAAAAAATTATATTTGATATAGCATATTAAATCAATTTAAAAACATTAAAAAATATTAATTTTAAATAAAAAATTTAAAATTTTAAAAAAATACAGATTAAATCATGTTTCAAACAAACAAGAAAAAAATATAAAAAAATTCTTCAATTCTTCTTTCAATTTCTTTATCACCCACTTTCTCTTCCTCCCAACTAACACAATTATATTCATAATTAAATCACCATAATTCAATCAAACAACTCCACACCTTTATTTTTTTCACCTTGGCCGAACCAATCATCCATGGAGGTGGGGCAAGTTTTCTTTTTAATTCCTCATCATAAATCCTTTTCCCACGTCTGAAAACATGATTAGAGCCCAACATCTTCAATCAGGATAATAATTCATCTAAACTCGGTTTTTCATAATGTTTTTCTCACACAAATTCATCAATCTACAACAGAAATCCAAACCAAGCATAAGACAAGTTTTCTTACCACTTGGAAACAAGAAAATTGAAAAGGAAAGCAAATGAAAATAAGTTTTCTCTTCTCCCAAAGCTCCAAGAAATCTTCAATTACTCTCTCAAAATCCTCCGAAACTCCCTTTGGATCCTTTACCTTCTCTTAACTAGTGTTTAAATAGATGCATTTAAGGTGAAAATAAAGTAAAATCAATAAAAACTCTCCCCTTTTTCTTAAGCAAGGTGACCGGCCATGATTGGCTTCATGGAGAAGCCATGAACGTGTATTTACATGGTCAATCTTTCCTTCATTGCACCTTTGCCCCAAGTTTTTTATAATTTCAACTTGATCTCAACTTGATCTCTTATGTTTTTTATTTGCTCAAATATCTATTTTTATTTACTTTCATGTCCCAACAATCCTAAAAAAATCTATTTTAATTTGTTCTATTATTATTATTATTAACTATTTTGATAACTTGGAAAAATCCTAGGTTTATAATTTAATTGTTCATATAAATACTAAACCATATTAATATATTATTTTAATTGCTTATCAACACAATTATTCCATAACGCTTGCATAGCATGCTTCATCATTTGGTTTAGTAGATCCATGGCTTTTTTTTATTCATCATTTGGTTTTTTCCTTTGCTATTTTTTATGTTTTTTTAAATTTTTTATTATATAATAAAATAAAAAAAATTCAACCTATTAGAGTCTATAATCCCAACTATAAATTTAACGAGTTGAATATAATGAATCTGATTTTTTTTTCTTTACTAGTTTTCTTGGAATTTACCCAATTAACAATATTATATTAAATTATATTTTATATAATTTAATTTAAAATTTAAGCTAATTAAATAATTAAATCAAGATATTTTAAGTTTGAGTTGCTATACTAACTTTAATGATAATGTTAAAATATTTTTAATGATCTAGATATTATTTTTTAATAAACATAAAATCATGTTCAATAAACCAACTATACCATAAAATACAATGAATGTGTATATTTAAAATTTTAGTTTAGTTTGTTTTTTAAATAATTTTTTTATAAATATATTAAAATATTTTTTTATTTTTAATATCAACATATTAAAAATTTTAAAAAATACTATAAAAAATTAATTTAATATTTTTTAAATTAAAAATATATTTTTAAAAAATATTAGCATAAAGAAAAACAGCAGGAAACACCCCTGACATCCTGCTGAGTCACTCACAAACAAAATGCACACCGGTTTTTTTACCGTTAGTCTGTCCTTTTCCGGCAGCGAATAGGGTAGATTATAAAAATTCTGTGCGTGCCTGTGCCCATCCTTTCTCACTCAAAAGCAAAAAAAAAAAAAAACAAAACAAAAGAGTGAAAAACAACGTCTTAAAATTAGAAAAAGACGAAAATATTTCCAAAAACGAAAAAGCTTCCCAGGGCTGCACAGTGAAGGAAACAAAACAAACCGACGTCTCTCTCCTCCATAACAATCATTAAAACGTCTCTCCCCTTCTCTCTTCTTTCTGGAGCCTCCAGTAATCTCTGCTCTTCAATTTAACTCAGTAATGGAGGGTTTTGCTCTGAGTTATCAACTCCGTGTTCCAATTCCTATGATAATATATCTACCTTTGGATCCTCCTTCACTGTCGTTCCCAAACGAGTGTTGCTTATAGTGTTATGCTTTCAGTCCGTCTGTTTGGGTTCTTGTGCTCGCTAGAGTGTGGTATCGCAGTGGATTTGCTTGAAATCACGCAGATCTGACGGGACGGGTGCTCTCAATCAACGGCGTTGGTGATGTCGGTGCTTGCAATTTCAAGCCGCGGCGGTAATTTTCATCTCCTTTTGTTTTTTACGCATTAATGCTGCTTTTTTGCTTTTGACGAATGAGGAATTGAGGAAAGAAATTGCACTTCATAAAAGAAAAAAACGAGGAAAGAAGTAGTACTTAATGAATATTAAAGCCTTTCTAAGGCTACTAAACTTGATTTTTCTTTAAGATTTTTAGCTTACACTGCAGAGTTTTTTGTTTTTGTTTTGTTCTGTTAGGGTTTAACCAAATTTCTGATATTATCGGCACAATACCTTATCATGTTCATTTTACAATTGAAAAAGCTTCCAACACATGGTCTCATTATTAGAAGGTGTAAAATTTTGATTTCTTATGTTTCTAGATGCAATGTTATTAGATTTAACATTTTCGTCTCATGAAATTGCATTTACTTTGTTGCTGGTTTTTCTGTTATCGTTTCTTGATTGGAATTTTGTATGGGTGTTGCAGGATTATCGAGAAGAGTCTGGTATTTGTTTCTGCAGCTTTTGATCATTTTATGCTATTTAATTCCCATCACCAATGCCGATTTAGTTGATGATCAATTCAGAGGGCCGATCTTATCTCCATCTGGTGTGCCTCTGGCTGCACCTGCCATTCCTGATCTACCCCTCCCATACAATCTACCATCGTTACATAAACCACGGAAAAAGCATTTCTCACCTCATGGTGCACCGGCATTTGTGGTAGCACCAACCCAACCTCCTAATTATGGTCCACTGATAACTTCCGGCCATCCCCCGACTGGTTCACACTTGTCTAAACCATCAATGAAGAAGAATGCATTGGTGCCTTCCAGTGTTGGATTGGTAGATGTTGCTCCAACTCAGTCTGGTGATGGCACAAATCCTACTGTTTTAGCTCAGTCCCCATTATCTCCTTCTTTTTCTGGTAAGACATACTGTGTTAACACCTATCTTTTCCTTCTTTCCTGTTTTCACGGTTCATATGTTGGAAAAGCAACTTGACCATTGAAGAGAAAGTGGCAATATTTGTCAATGTCTTGTTCCTTTATAAACCGTCTTGATAATGCACTGAACTTCTTGCTTAGCTTATAGATAAAGTCATTCCCACTAATGAAATCTATGCTTGTGATGTGATTATAGAATTTGACATTGGAATTGATCTTTCCTTCTGCAGATTGTTGTAAACCAGACATGGTGCTGAAACGAGGGAGTCATGGTTGCCACTGTGTGTATCCAATAAAGCTTGACCTTCTACTTTTGAATGTCTCACAAAATCCTAATTGGAACCTGTTTCTAGAAGAATTATCTTCCCAGCTGGGCTTGCTAGTTTCTCAAATTGAGCTGATTAACTTTTATTTACTAAGCTTATCAAGATTAAATATTTCAATGGATATCATTCCTCACACAGGAATCAGTTTCTCTGCCAGTGATGCATCTGCAGTAAACTCGTCACTTGCCTTGCATAAGGTTCACTTTGACTCCTCTCATGTGGGTGATTATAAACTCCTGAATCTTACTTGGTTTGAACCTCCTGCACCTTCGCCAGGTAAACTTTTTTTTTTTTTTAAGGTGCCAATGTGGTTTTTATATGTAGTGAGTCTTAGCCATTGCATTTAGCTTTTTCTTGACTGCCTTCAACTTTGCCTTGTGTGTATTTCCAAGCATCACTTTTATGCTTCCTGATAAAATCATTTTGTTACCAAAGAAAAATTAAAAAGAGGGTATTGTATGAGTTTGAGCAAGAGGAATTACCTAGAGTTGGAGCCCATTAGGATCCTACCAAATTGCAGGAAGAGGCTACCTGATTCACTGTACAATACTAACATGTCTCTGCAAACGATATGTTATAACCACTTTCCAAAAGATATACTAATAATGATAGTAGTGTATTTAATATAGAGAGTAAAATTGTGTAAGATTTGGTGATTTAACTTGTGTTATTATGCTTAAATTTGATTGGTATGATGATGGTAGTGTATTTAATCTTGATGGTGATTTATGTGGAATAAATTGGTTGTTATTATACTTAAATTTGGTTGGTATGATGATGGTAGTGTGTTTAATCTTGATGGTGATTTATGTCGAATAAATTGCTTGATATTGGTTATGTTAATTAAACATGAAAAAATAAAAATATGAAAATTTATGGACTTTTGTAAGTCCTAGATGTTTAAATGATGTGGTATGCTTAAATTTGATATGGAGCTTGTAATTTGAATGGTTATGTGTTTGGGGTCATGGTTGACACATTTGATAAAAGGATGATGATGTGTTTGAATAAGGATGAACAAAAATGAGTTAAAATAATTTGGGTAATAATTGTAAATGTTTTCTTGAAAATTAGAAGAAAAATATAAAGGTGGGCTAGTAATTGAGGAAGCTTATATTACTAGAATGCCAAGTAGATACCTGCCATCTCACTTTCTTTTTTTTGAAAAAACATTATTGTTAAAATTTCTATATGTTATGCAACGAGTTTTAACATTCTTGTTAAAATTTATTTATATTATGCAATGAGTTTTGAAATGACTATGAATGATTTTTGTTAAAATCAAATTTTGTCATATGAAAGAAGACTAGTTAAATAAATTAAAGTTGGTTATATGGACGAAGACTAATTGAGTAAATTAAAGTTGCTTGTTTGGATAACAACTAATTAAATAAATTAAAGCCAGTTAGAATTGACCTTTTAAATAGAGACTAATTGTATAAATTAAAGTCGACTATATGTACAATACTAATTATATAATATAAAGTTGAGTGCAGCGGACGCTAATTGTAAGAAAAGCAAGCCAGCTATTACTGTTTGGAGATTAATTATATGATATTGAACAAACTATAATGATAAAGCTGTAGTTTGTCAAATTTTTTATTGATCGCAAACAAAAAAAATTACTATAATCTTAACTGAGTTATTATGTTCTTGCTTTTGGTTTAGGTCATAAATCTAGGGGTTGATATCATTTTCTAACCAAAAGATATACTAATAATAACTATACAACATATAATATAAATAAAACATTAAGATTAATCCATCAATTTGAATGACTTATTTTATTTTATTTGATTAAAAAATTTAAATGTTTTAATATTCAAACATGATTCTATATTTTCTTTTCAATATATTTTTATAGCTAAACAATTTTTTTTATCAAATCAAAAATCTAGACACTAATATTTTAAAATAATTAGTTAATTAAATATTTTCGTTATCAGACAACTAAGGATAATAATTTTATTTAGAGTAACTAAACAATTTTTTCCACTTTAAATTATCACATGTAAACAAGCATTTATTTTGAAAAAAAAATTCCCTTTATTTTTTCATCTAATCACTTCCTTGCCATACATTAAACTCTTTAATTAATATAACCACACATGAGTTTTATATTAATTTAATACATAAATTTAAACACCCTTATCACATAGTGGGGCCGAATATTTTCTATCGAAAGGGTTACCCTCTTTTTATCAAGTTAAACAAATGCACATATTAACCTCATGATATACTTTATAATCAATATTTTTTTTTAAAAAAAAGTTTTTCTCACCAATTCAACACCTTTTCTCACTAATTAAATCAATTTCAATTTTTCTTTCCTTTTTGGCTGAATGTCCTTAGCATGTTCAATCTTTCATTTCTTCTTCAAAAGTCCACCCGATCCATCTTAAACAAAAACAACACATTTCCTACACAATGCCATACAAGATTTAAATTGATCTTGCCCCTTTTTGGGTTAACTTTGAATTGTAATAATGATTACAGTTTAAAATATTTTTTATTTAAAAATATATTAAGATGATGTTTTTTATTTTTTAAAAATTATGTTTAATATAGCACATTAAATTAATTTAAAAACACTAAAACATATTAATTTTAAACAAAAAAATTTAAATTTTTTAAAATATACGGGTTAAACCATGTTTCCAAACAAACAAATAAAAAAGGAAGGAAAATTCTTCAATTCTTTTTTAATTTCTTTATCACCCACTTTCTCTTCGTTACAACTAACACAACAATATTCATAATTAAATCACCATAATTCAATCAAACAACTCCACACCTTTATTTTTTTCACCTTGGCCGAATCACTTATCCATGGAGGTAGTGATTCACTGTACAATACTAACATGTCTCTGCAAACGATATGTTATAGCCACTTTCCAGTTTCAATCAAAGTACAAGGGCACATGGTTCAAATTTATACTGATTTTATTGGCATATCAAGTACTCAGAAAAGTATGTATGTTGTGATTTGATGTAAATGCTGCCTTCCTATTCAAAACGATAAACACACTAACAGGGTGTTCATAACAATGAGAAATTTTATTGGACAGTGCTTCTATTTTCTTATAACCTTCAGTTTGCTGTGTGTCATGTAATATCTTCGTTTGGATATCACAATGTCAATTCTAGCATATGTTTCTGTGAATGTTCAAATTTATGCAAATTTTGCTTTCAAATCCAGCATTGGGAAAATCTGCTGCTTGTTGTAATATGACATGAACTGCTTGTTGTAATAGATCATTGAATAAAGTAAAGAAGCAAGAATTAAAATTTAGGCTTCAGTTGACATTGTCTTAGATTTGGAGATGAGATTATGCTGGAATTCAGTTTGCTGTTTGATATTTTTATCTCGTAAAATCTTTGTTTAGGTTCCAAAATGTATGGCAGTAGACACCATAGAGATCTTTGTTCTCCAGTATGTACATTGAAGTTGCTTTACCTCTTGTATACAGCTCCTATTGTTGCTTCATCGCCCATGAGGGCACCAGCACATCAATCTTCAACATCAACATCGGTTGTTTCTTCAAAGAAGGGCAAACATACAAATTTGATTCTTGTTCTGGGTATTGGTTCTGGCATTGTGATTATTGCCATTGTATCTATGCTAATTATCTGTTCGTGTGTATTCCGTGAAGTGAAGCCTAAAGCATCCCCTAAAGAAACTGGTAGGTATTTTAAATAACAATGTCCACACATTTAGTCTCTCAGATTTATATTAGGAATCTTCCAAATTATTTATGCATAGTATGCTAACATTGGAATTTGTGTCATTATTCCTGATTATCATTGCCAGTAGCAGGTCGCTCATGGGACCTATCAGGTTTTCTCTTGATTGTGAAAAGTTCCTCTCTCTACTTGATCTTTATACAAGGAATGCAGACATTCTGTCAAATCCTTCCTCACAAAGTGCTGTTGCTGTGTCATATGCAGCCTTCAGCCTTTAGGGTTGTAATTTATGCATTCCACCCATATTACATTGATAGGTTCGGGAATATTAAAAAAAATAACTAGACAAACTTTCGTGCTCTTTTATAAAGTAATATAGAATGTGTTGGAGAGCTCTATCTCAAAAGGGCAAGCCAAGAAGAGAAGTTTCCTGCAAATGATAATTTTGTTTACTGAAGAAGGGGGCATGTTGAGTGTCACACCTAGACAAACCAATCTGCTATGTTTTTTATAGAGGCATTTAAGAAAATGCTGGCCACACTGTTCTAATTCATTATAATTATGCTTGCATCTGATTTCTGTTAACACTAGAATGTTCTCAACTTTAAGTACTTGATTAGCCATAGTTTCCCAATGATAAAATGTTTCTGCTTGAACAAGATTAAGCTTGCAGCCACACCTCTTGAATATAAATGCTTCCTGATGTTGGATCTTTTTTGTTAAAAGTTTTCTTATGGTTCTTTGCTCATCTATGCTTTCACGTTGTCTTTCTTGATGATTTATTAGGTTTCCTTTTTTTTTTTTCCCTTCAAATTCAGTAAAGCCAAGGACCATAGATCCAGTTCCAGCAGCAGCAGGGTCTCTTCCACATCCTTCAAGTACACGGTTTTTAGCCTACGAAGAACTTAAAGAAGCAACAAACAACTTTGAATCTGCAAGCATACTTGGAGAGGGTGGGTTTGGTAGAGTTTTCAAAGGTGTCTTAAGTGATGGCACAGCTGTAGCAATTAAGAGGCTTACTAGTGGAGGGCAGCAAGGGGGTAAAGAATTTTTGGTGGAGGTTGAGATGCTTAGCAGGCTGCATCACCGTAATCTTGTCAAACTTGTGGGCTACTATAGCAGTCGTGACTCTTCACAAAACCTACTTTGCTATGAGCTTGTTCCAAATGGAAGTCTAGAGGCTTGGCTCCATGGTAATTTGATATTTTTCTTTCCAATTCCAGATCTTCCTAGCATTTTGATGTTTGATATGGTATTTTCTTCTTACTTTCAGTTGCTTGCAATAAGATGGAATATATATTATAGAAAAGTTAGGCATTATTCATTACCTATTCTGAGCATGTTTGGCTCTTTAGTCGAATGTATTGGTATCAACCTGGCTTAACACTGGTGTGAAAACATCTTGTCCACATCAGTAGAATTTTGCACCTGACCTATTCTCTTTCTAATGTTTGATGTAAAATGACTTCAGAGCATCAGTGCACGCAAGATATGAAATTTAACACACTCTGGATTGTTACCCCATCTGTTTCTTTTTTCTGTTGACTGTTGACCATCAATAGACCTTTCTTTTTTGGCCTTCAAATGGCCACATCAGCGATGGAATATCAAGTGGACTAATGATAACTGGTATTGCATTAACAGTTAACTAATGTTTTTTCTGTATTTGCGTCTGATTTCTGAGAATCTGATGAGTTGGACTGGTACACATTTGTAGAGTATCTGAATCCTTGCTATGAATGTATTTCATTATATTATTCAAATATTAATGCTGCTCCAAATATGCATGCCTTAGGCCCTCTGGGTGCAAACTGTCCTCTGGATTGGGATACCAGAATGAAGATTGCACTTGATGCTGCAAGAGGACTTGCATACCTACACGAGGACTCTCAACCCTGTGTCATCCACAGAGATTTCAAGGCATCCAATATATTGCTTGAGAAGAACTTTCATGCGAAAGTTTCTGATTTTGGACTTGCCAAACAGGCACCTGAAGGCAGAGCAAATTATCTTTCCACTCGTGTCATGGGAACATTTGGGTTTGTCAGAATTCTTTTCTTCTTAATTATATGTTTTCTCAATTTGGTATTGAGATGAAAGGGTATTATTGCTTTATAGGTATGTAGCCCCTGAGTATGCTATGACCGGACATCTACTAGTCAAAAGTGATGTTTATAGCTATGGAGTTGTCCTCCTCGAGTTGCTGACTGGAAGGATGCCTGTAGATATGTCACAACCATCCGGCCAAGAGAACCTTGTCACTTGGGTTAGTAGCATACAGACCATCTCAGCCCATCATTAGAATTCTGGCTTCGGCTCCGTTTGTGATTACGTTTTCAAAACCATGGTTTTGAAAAAGCGTTAAATTTCAGCTTTATCAAAACCAAGGTTTTAAGTGTGGTTTGAAAATCATACTATTCATATCCTGATACCTGGCAATACAAAAAGATACCTAACAATTATTAAAATTCTGGATAGGCTAACAAGTTCTGTTCTATCGCATTCAGGCCAGGCCCATTCTGAGAGACAAGGACCAGTTAGAAGAGCTTGCTGATCCACGGCTTGGAGGGAAATATCCCAAGGAAGATTTTGTACGAGTCTGCACAATTGCAGCAGCGTGTGTTTCCTCTGAGGCAAGCCAGCGACCGACCATGGGTGAAGTAGTACAGTCACTTAAAATGGTGCAGCGTGTAATGGAATATCAAGATTCCATGTCAACCTCCCATGCCCGGACCAACCTGAGGCAGTCATCTAATACCTTCGAATCTGATGGGACATCTTCAATGTTCTCTTCTGGTCCATACTCTGGCCTGAGTGCCTTAGATAACGACCATATCTCCCGGACAGCAGTTTTCTCTGAAGATCTTCATGAAGGACGATGAATATCTCGAAGGTAGTTTGAAGTAAGCAATCTGATAGCCCCAAGTGAGGAAATATTTAGTAGGATTTCTTTTTGGAATAGATTTTGTAGTTGTGATTGGTGGAGTGGCTGCCTTTTGTGTTTTGCCTTGTGGAGAACCACCGCTGCCAAGTCCCCCCAAAAGCAGCGTGGCTACTCTACATGGCTGTTGAAATTTTGTGTATTTATAGCGAGGGCCAAGGTTCTTATTTATAAATCTTCTTCAACCCTTCTTCTATAGCTAACTTCCGTAGCTTAACAAAACTAACTACTTAATTAGTATTTAATTCCTATTTTTTTGAAAAAAAATTATTCATGAATCAGCGAGTAGATTAGCTATCTCACGTGTGCTGCATGACAACTGTTTGCTAGATATATCATACCCTCCCTCCCCTTGCCTTCCCTAGCAACCTTGGTCACCGAAATCCCTGCCCTTGAAAATATAGTCTATGAGAACAGAGAAGGAGCTAATAACAAAAACACACTTCTGATATGTTTAGCACAAATTATTGTCTTGTTATCTTCAATCCACCAAAAACCAAGTGGGTGATGGCTGCAGATCTTTTGCATTTGGTTTAGGAAAAGAAATAGGAACCCTAATTTCTGGGTTGCCAGGACGTGGCCACTAATATATGTACACATAGTTACACCAAACTTGGAACTTTGGCAAAACTTGCATGGTGATCCTATTTTCTTGGATAACCCGTTCACCCCCTATAAATATCCCATAAATATATACTTTCTGTCCCGTTGCTCCCATCGGCCCTCACATTGTGTCTCCATTTCTGCTCTATTTCCAAGAGAAGAGAAGATAATGGAGCTTAACAAGTTCATCCTTCTCCTTATTTCCTCTTCTCTCCTCCCATTTTTGGCCGGGGCCATTTTGGAGGCTCCAGGGATTGCTGATGCCCTAGGGCCGGCCATGTCTTTCTTATCTGCGGCAACCATCCGATCCCCATTGCCACCTCCAGTTGTCTCCCCCACCATTCGATCCCCATTTCCGTCGCCAGTTTCCTCCCCATCACCACCTGAGTCTCCAGCACGTTCATCCTCCACACTGCCATTACTATCCAACAATGCTGCACTGACGAAAATATGTGACGTAACCCGTTACCCAGCAGAGTGTCTTGCCACCATTGCTCCTTCCCTAACTGGCGAAACCAATCCCATTTCAGTCCTTAAAATCGGGATACATGCTCTCCAAAAGAGTTTTGAAGAGGCCACGGCTGTTACCACAAAAATACTCAACGATCTCTCTACAACAGCAGCGGTTAAGGCCCCCCTTGACACATGCGTTGAGTCTTTTGATAGTGGAATCGCTGTTCTCAATGACGCTTTGACTGCAATTTCCGCTCACGACATTGGTAGGCTGAGCACTAAGCTAAGTGCCGCTTTAACATATTCTTACACATGTGAGGAAGCATTTGCCGAGCAACCAGACCTCGAATCACCATTGAAAGAGACGGATCAGCATCTGGATAAGTTGGCTAGCATCAACTTGGCCATTTCTACATGTCTCCAATGGAGTTAAATTAATCGTCAGTTGTTCTGTCATGTATATCATGCTTTGTGTAGAGGAATATTCGATCAGTAATGTGATGACGCCTTTTAACATGTCTTCATAGTTTCAAAATAATCCTCTTTGACTGAGAATAATATTGCCCTGCTCGACATTCTTTACTGATCTTCTGCATAAATCTCGTACTGATAGTTTCCTCACCTTCATTGAATCTCCTCCCTCTCGCCCCCACCAAGAAAAAAAAAAGTTCTACTGTTTTATCTTTCTTTAATGAAGCTTCGAAATACCTGGACACTCGCAAGCAGCAACTTAATTTGTTGCCTTCGACAATACTTCATGGCATTGCTGATTGTGTTTCTTGATCATTTCAAACCAACACATGACATAATCAAGAGGAAAAACAAGAGGGTGCACAAGCAGTAGCCAAAGAAAACAAAAGTAGGGGGAGAAAATAAAAGATCAAGATACAAGCAAAACTTAACTTTCCATTAAGAGATTCCCAGAAATGATCTTACATTATTCTACTTATGATCCAATTAGATGGCTAGAGAAGGATGGATTATCAAGAAGGTAACATAAAAAATTCTTCCAAGACCAAACAGAAAGAAAATGTTCTTTTCCCAAAGCAATAATCCAATCTCCAGCTAGCCGAGTATACTATTAGAAATCCATTTCCAGGAGCAAGCGCGCGATTGTATCAGTATCTTGTTACCTCAAACCTGACCACAAACCAAGTGGGGATAGCCGACGTTTGTGAATTTGGCCGTGGCAAAAAACTCGGAAGGCAGTTTCTGGCTATCTTGTTCACATCAAGGAAGAACGAGACATCATTTAGAGGCAAGGAAAAAATAAGAAAAGCTTTGCTGTCATCCTTAGCTGCTCTGCACTTTATGAAACTATTATTGGAAAAACCAACTTGGAAATTCTTGATGCGATGACTGATGATCTCCGTAATACATTAATGCAAAAATAGTTAAGCAGGCAGCCGAGTCTGTAAGAAAAACTGTAGAGAGACTTAAGTCACCCTATCCCAATACCACAAAAAAAGAAAACAAGCTGACAGAACATGAGAAGAACCAACACACAATCTCACAATACATAAAAGAGGCTAGAAAATAAATACTCCTGGCTCCAGGAAACTAGAACAAATCATCCAGATAAGAACTCTTACAAGAACCAAAAGGCTCTTTAAAGGCTAAACATAGGAAAACTATAAAACATAAATAGCAGAAACTTCAAAAAAACTTAACTTTAATTTAGGCTCTTAAAAGACATTTTTTCAAAACAAGTCCAAGCTTGGATCGAATCAGCTCATAGGGACCGTTAGGGAGAGATTAATTTTGACAACCCTTGCAAATTTCACCCCACCAAAGCTGGATAGATTGGGAAGTCCTTCTAGTAACTTTTCTGCACCATAACTCTCAGTTTACTCGTATTAAGATTTCTAAGACGAGTATGCCATAAAGAAGCATTTTGATGGCTGCACATCTTCTCAGCATAAGAAGATGAAGAAGATGATAACATATATAAATCATCCATTCTCTTGCCAGGACGAACAATATCAACTTCTAACACTTTGATGTTGCAAAAGAATTTCACATCATGAGGGCTAAAGCATCAACAACATTAGTCACTGAGAGAAGATTTTTCTTCACACAGCATCAGTTTATCAAGAGTAATATAATTACTTTGGATATCATCAATAACAACAATGCCTTCCTTTTTCCACAGGATGAACTAAATTATTTTCCGTGGCAATGCCATCACTTCCTTCGAAGGAATGAACACTTGAGAACTTGGAGGCATCCCCGGTGACATGGTGACCACAACCAGAGTCCACGATCCATTATTTTTCAGAATCATTAGAAGCACCAATTTTTATTGTTTTGGCAATGAAACAACTCTCCCAATCTTCTTTATTCAAAGACTTCTCACCGTTCTCAGAATCAACACATTTTTTAGCACAAGGTTTTCATTTTCTAGAAGTATTGGGTGATTGAAAGATTACCTTGAGTAGTGTTTTGCTGGCTCATTTTCAAGCATTTGCAGCCTTGCCTCATCCTTTTTGTTGAGTAACCTTTGCCAAATTTCACTTGCGGATTTGCAGCGAAGAACATGCTCGAACAAAGCACGAGAGATTGACCTTTTCAAGACAAATTCTTCCTTAGCATTGTTTTGTGTCCACTGCTCAAGAGAATCAACATTTTGAGCATTATTTTCGGGAGCTGCAGCATCATCTCCGCTAACAACTTCCCATAAATCTTCGCCAAGGAGATAGGACTCCATACAAGTCCTCCAAACTTTATAATTGGACTCTTCGCCAACTACTAACCTTCACAAACTATAATTATTATTAAATAATAGTATTGTTTGAGTCCGTCCCGGTAAGTATTAAGTTTCTCCATAATCACCTTCCTCGAATCTCTAAAGTCACTAGAAAATCTAAACATATACTAAAATCCTTGGCCTTTTACTATAGTAAAGAACATTAAAAGTATCTTTTTATTTTGGTCCTTAAAATTTCTAAGGATTTTTTTTTTAATTTCAATCTCTAACATTAGGTTTATCGGGTATAAAGTTTTATAATTTATTTTAATTTGCTTTCTAAGAAATTATTCTATTCTCATGATCCAAGTCGTGAGTTTTAAGAATTAGCTGTGTTAACTTGGGTTATTTTTTTTTTTCATTCTTTAATTAATACTTTATTCAATTTCATCATCCGACATTAAATTTATTGAGAATCAAACTTTATAATTTTTTTTATTTTTCTTTCTATGAAGCTATTTTGGTCTCATAATTTGAATCACGAGTTTTGTGGGATAGTTATGTTGAATTGATTCATTTTTGTATCCATTTTTAATTATTTTTTATGTGCTTTCTATAAAATTATTTTAATTTTCTAAACCAAGTTTTGCAAGTAAATTTGGGTTGACTTAGAATTTTTTTTTTTTAATTTAACCATTCAAAATTTGGTTGATTGAGAATTGAGGTTTATATTTTTTCTATCTTTCTACGGGGTTGTCATATGACCCATGTCGTAAGTTAGGCCAGTTGTATTAACTTTTTTTTTGTTATTTTTGTTGATTTTTTGTTTAATTTTATTCTTTAATATTAGATTGGTTGAGAATTAGACTTTATAATTTCTTTCAGTTTGCATTCTATAAGGTTATTGATATGACCAAAAGATTGATGTTTTCTCCCAAGTGCAGGAGTGTCGAAATAATAAATAACCTGGTAAAATCGGGGTTGAACCATAAGGAGGTTAATTATATAAAATATAGATAACAATAATACAACAACAACAACAACAATAATAGCAATAGTAATAATTAATAATGATTGTAATAGTAATAGTAATAGTAAAAAAGAAGAAGTTGATAACAACTTTGAAATGAAAGATTAATGTAATGATTAAATAATGATAATAATAAATGTCAAGATTAGAGGATCCTGTAATGGTATGTCAAACAAGTATAATATAAACTCTTATTATTCAATTGGAAATCACACATAAAGGAGGTTTCAATCAGATTATAAATTGTTAATATGATTACATTCGTTATCTTATTCGATTAATGCTAATACTTGTAAATCTTGTTAGGTATTCATGATTATAACTTATATTAACAACAAATCAAGTTCCTTTCATAGTTTAGGTGTCGGTTATACCATATAGTATTGGTCATGAAAGTGCCAAGTATTTGTTGTACCAAGTGTTATACAATATAAATCTAGATTAGTCATTTAACAAACAAAATATTAAAGAATGAATAAGATAATAAATATAAAAGATTTTAGTATCAAACATTAAAGTCCATGTTAAATTTACAGTATACTTATTCTTACACCATTAGTATAATCTTTTCACCTTAATATAATAAACTTAACTAAACATAATGAAATAAAGAAAAATAAATAAACAAAATAAGAACATAAATAATATAAAAGTTAACTAAGTAAAGAAAAGGAAATAAAATGTATGAATAAGATATTGATAAAAATAAAACTTAAGCATTACAAAAATACAAAAAGAAAAAACAAGAGCATGATTTTGATCGAGAGACCAAGATACCTAAATGCATGACAAATGCCTCCTTTTAAAGGTCAAAATTAAAAAAATTGTTAACTAATTGATGAGTGGGTGACCAACTATTGACTTAGTGACAATCTTTATCTTTTTTTATCTGCCAAAAACATCATTAATAATGTTAGAATTGGAACCACCTGAAAACATGAACACTATAGAAAATTGTCTCAGCTTTTTAGAAAAAAAAATGAAGATCATTTGGACTTCTAAAACTCTAAATATGGGCTAAAAATTAAACAGTATTTGGGCTGTAGGACAACTTCAAACTTCTTCGTTTTTGCTACAATTTGAACTTGAAAATAACCTTTTTAAAACTAGACCTCCACATGAAAGTTGTAGACCTATAGTTTACCTTTTCATTCATATAAAGTAGACCTAAATTTGAGATTTATAGCTTCAGATATGATCCAATTACCGAACAGTGTTCCGGTTTGGACTAAACCAACATCTCTTTTTTAAGTTTGACTATCTCTTTGTCCTTTTAATTTCAATTCTTAAACTCATCAATCAATCTTTTTATTTATGTGATAGGCATGCATTTAAAATAAACATTTACCACAAGTCAAAGGTATCTTATATTATTTTATATGTTATTATAAAATATGTTTTAGTTAAGGAGTTATTAATACTTCAAGTGCAAAATGATATAAAATCTTGATAAAAATACACTTTTAAATACTAATCAATTATTCTTGTTAACTCGGATCACAGTTTTGGTTGGTTGAATCGGGTGATTTTTTTTTAATTTCATCCTTAAACATTGGATTGATTAATAATTGACTTTCATAATTTTTTTTAATTTAATTTTTATAAGATTATCCTGTCCTTATGACCTATGTTTGACATATTAACTTAACTTATTTTTTTAGTTAAATTTTGTTTTCAGTTTTATCATTTAATATTAGGTTGATCTCAAATTAAGTTTAATAATTTTTTTATATTTGATTTTTTATAAGGTTATCAAGATCTCATGACTTGAGTAATAAATTTAATAAGTTGATCTAATATGTTGTCATTTTATTTAAGAAAAACATATCCTGATTTTTTAAGTCAAATTATATTTTTATTAGTTGTTTGGATTATCTTTAAATCTATTAAGTCAACTAAGCTATATCAAATCAATCCATATATAGTTTATTTTTCTTTTACTAAAAAACATGAATATTGTTTTCTACTTTTAATTGATCTAATCCATAATATAACATAAAAAATAATCTAGTAATATTACTATATAAATGAATAAAAAAATAAATAAAAATTTTTTAAAATTTTTTAGCTATTAGATAATTATCTTGATATGGTAACTAATGATTAGTTTCACTAATGCACTAGCTTACCCATGCATATTTTTATTTTTTTTCCTTTTAATATATAACATAATGTCTTTATAGTTTATATTTAAGATGATGCAATTTATCCAATAAAAACTAAAGATTTTAAATATTCAATAAAAATTTGATATTTTTAAATGAGAATGCAACTCAGTTAGATTACATGGATAGCTTTCATAAATTAGTGGAACATATTTAGATCTAAGATCTAAGAAGAAAACTAATCATAGCAAACTAGATTAATATCTTAAAATTATAATGACAAGAGATCCAATTATTATAACAAGCTTAAACTTTTTCAAGTGATTTTATAAATAGTTTTCACATTTAAAATCATTATGTTGTTTATCACACTAATAGATCTCTCATAATTAGATTAAAAAGATCTCTCAGAATTAGATTAAAAAATTATTGTTTGGGCTAATTTTATTATTTTTTTCTAAATATTTTAAATTTATATTTTATTTTTGGATTATATTTTAATTTTTATAATATCTTCAAACTTTAAATTGGTTTCCTGCAGAGATAGTATGTTTTAGCCTATTCTAAAAGTCTTCTAAATCTCTTGAAAAGATACACGTAATACACTAAATTTTCAAAAAAATAAAATTTTAAATTCACATCTAAAACGTTTTTCTTCGTTAAAATTTATATGCTGTTAGCTTCCGTTTGTATCACAATCAAAATCGGCTAGCAAGCTACAATTCCCGGCCATAGAGAAGCATTCCCGGCCATAGAGAAATAATAGTAATTCTTTCATACATCAAGAACCAAACCAAAAATGAGTACTAGTATGAGACAGGTCGTAGATTATTCCACCCCCTTTTCCTTTTAGCCGACGCCGCCTTCGTACGTGTATTTATCATCTCCTCAATTTGTTATGAGGCGACCTGCGTGTGGTTGAGGCCGCCTGCTTCCCTGCAACTTCAAGTCGTAGAATTCCTTGACCTTAAGAATATCGACAGAAAAAAGCAAAGAGAAAGAAAATTGGTCTCGGTGAAATGACTCTTCATGACATGGTTAATGTTAACAGATCGTTTCTTCAAAAATTAAGCCACCAGATATCAGTATCCTGTTGTCTGAAGTCCAGCCACAGACCAAGTGGATGATAGCTGCAACGTTTATGAATTTGGTTCTAATGGAAAATGAATTGGAACGCCAATTTCTGGCTACTGCCTGGATAGAACAAGGAAGAGCTGGACATCGTGTTAGGACGCGAATTTCTGGCCTGGCTGGAAAACCGCAAGGAAGAGCAGACAATCCTTTTTCCTCAGGTTGAAGTAAGGAAAAAGAAGGATGAAGCTCTCTGTTGTTATCCTTGACGCTATGCCCTTTATGAAAATATTCCTGGAAAACCAAGCTGGCCATCGTTGATGTGTTGATTTCCAGAACATAGAAAACCGACAGTCCAGAGTAGTTTAGAGTATTTGCAAAATCTGCCCGCAATCCTATTTTTTGGGATCAACCTTTTCACCCCCCTAGAGATCCCATAAATACTTGGTATGTCCCATTGTCCAATCACTTTTATTTAATCTTGTCTCTCCATTTCTTCTCTCTGTCAAGAGATTCAAGGTTATGGAGCTCAACAAGTCTATCCTCCTCCTCCTTAACTCCTCTCCTCTCCTCTTGTTCTTATCTGAGGCCATTTGCATCCCTCGCAATGCCAGCAATGACGATAGCCACGGTCCCCCAGGAATGGTCTTGCATGTCGCCAATCCCTACCGCCAGTTTCCTCCCCATCACAATCACCGGTTTCTTACCCATCATTACCTGATTACCCACCGCATTCTCCTTCAGTATTGCCATCACCATCCAACAATGCCGTGCTGAAGAAAATATGTGGCGTGACCGATCACCAAGCAGAGTGTCTTGCCATCTTTGGCCCTTCTCTAACCGGTGCTACCGAACCACTTTCAGTCCTTGAAATGGGAATACAAACTCTCCACAAAGGCTACGAGTAAGCAACAGCCATGACCACGAAATTAAGTAATGATCCTTCTACAGACGGTGTGGTTAAGGACTGCCTTAGCGTATGCCTAGAAGTATTTGACCTTGGAATTACCGACCTCGATCAAGCTTTGACTGCAATTTCCTCTAACGACATGGACAGTCTGGTTCAATTACTTAATGGCGTCATAGGATATGCTGAAACATGCAAGGATTATTTTACTGAGCAAGGTGAAATTGCTTCTCCTTTGGCGGATTAATGATCGCTTGGATAAGCTGGGAAGCATTAGCATATCGATTTCTACATTCGTCCCAGGAGTTACAATAATTTAGAAAGCCCATGTTATCATCATATTGGAGGGAGAATCTTTTGTTTTTGTTGTCTTGCCATATATATATATATATAGAACATTGGATAGTATCGTGAGGAAGCATGCATTAATTTCATCGAGTTCTTATGCATCGATTACTCCGATTCTTCGTACAGATACCTGCAACTTTTCCATCTTTTAACTTTGGACCATCCAAGAAAATTCCTTTTCTTATTAATTATTTTATTTTTCGTTGGATTCTCTTCTTTTTGTTTCACGGCGGATTAATTTTCCAAAACCGAGGGTGTTCCTTGATTGTTAAAAACGTTACAAGGCACAAGACTTCCTCTGTTGATATATGAGAATAACGAAGAGGAAAACTGGTGCAAGATACTCACTAATATAGGAAGAAAAAGATCACAGATAGCTAACGCATCAAACGACGAGCTGTACAGGCCAAGTAGTAAGAAAAGGAGTAGAGTCACATCTTTCATTGTAAATACGTGCTCTGAGATATTTTGAATTTCTTGGATTTAAGAGGGAGGCCAAACACAATTCTGTTTGGACTTGCAATTTCTTGGCTTGCTTTCTCATTGCGTTCACGCATGTCTAAGGTATATTTTGAAACCAATAAATTTTAATTGTTGAAAACTTTTCAGTTTTTTTTTTTTAAATTGTAAGAACTAGAAAATTAAAGAAAACGTGTTTATTAACTAAATGTGAAAATTGTTCTCTTCAAGACACGTATTTTTAACTCTTTAATCTTCTAGAAACATCAATATAATTGTTTTTCATAGTCACCTAATATTTAATATTTTATGGTCATTTATTTTTAATTTTCAATTTAACCCAAACATTTGAAATTCTTGAATTTAATAAATATTTTTCCTGGAAAAATATTTTAGAATAAATAAAAATGTTAAAAATACTATTTTTTAAAAAAGTAATTACAAACCTAAATATCACATTAATAATAAGAACTCATTGTATTTGTAAAAAAAAAAATTACCCTTGCATTAACAACTTAATAGTTAACCTTTTTAAGGATTACAAGTTAACATTTGTCTCTTCCTTGATTTATATAGGATGGATGCAAATAAAATAAATCTAAAAAAACTTAAAAATAAACTTAAAAAATTTATCTTAAAAAAAAAATGAACTCGGGTATAATAGCTCAAGCCTATGTTCTATGCATGCATGTTATGTAGTGTACTAGGTATCTGTCAATGTATGTATGCCCATTCAATTTACTAGGTGTCTATCTAGTTGGTGCAGTTCATAAACCCTAGGACTCTCGTAAACTTGGATTGTCATTCCCAAGCCTAGCATATTTGGATCCAAAAAGCATGTTTGAATCCACTTTTACCTATAATGAGTTTAGACACCTTACTTGAGCCTATTATTTGCCATGAAATTTTTTCTAGATCACACGCAGGTCTCTCAATATTTTATATTAATTCAATATGTATTATTTTATATGGAATACAACTCAAAATATCATAAAGATAAAATTACATTTTAATCTCTTCTTTCCATAAAATAACAAGACTCATGGGCTATAAATACATTATGAGATCTATAAGAAAAAGGTATGCAATCTCTTCATTCTTAACATTTTTAGCATGCATATTTTCAGAGTTTATCTCTCTATAAGGTTAATGATTTTACCATTGAAGAGTCATCATATCTATCAAACAGGACCTTTTATAGCTATTGGTTACTTAGCTTACTAAGCACCACTTGCTACTATTATATTTACCTATCACCTGGCTTACCAAGCATTAACTGCTACCATTTACCAACCTTTTAGGTTTCTATATCAAGTCACCAGATACCTTAACCATAGAAAATGTATCAGATTGTTTAAACTAAAAGATTAGCCAATTATCCAATACATTAACCTTATTCCTAAACATTTTGGATTTTAGGACTCATCAATTGGCGTCGTTTATGGGAACTGATTAAAAAATCATCAATTTCTAAAACTTGTTTTTTATATTTCCAGCAGGCCAGCCCTTCAACAACTCATCAGTCAACTGTAACTCCTTACTCAAATTGTTGGCAACTAAAGGTTAAAATTAGACCTTGCCACCCCAACATGCCTTGACACTTTTAAAAGCATGCAACACCTCAACACCACAGTCATTGACTATACCAGTCACTGTGGTTGATTAAACTACTCAAGAGAGATGAAATATAATGACAATCTTAAAAGTTCTTTAAGGGGTCACTCGTGCCATTTCAATACTTATGTACAAAATTGGTACTCTTAACTTCCTCCTTTTAGTTATCATAAGATGGATATCAATTATTGTAACCATCATTCCATGATAAACACCCTGGGCTTCTAATAGTTTAACAAATAAAAGACTAAGAAAAGATCTATACATGAGCATACCTTGAAGAATGACCACAACCCCTTATCAATAGAAGGGTTCTCCATTTATCCAAATAAGTATCGAACAATCAAATCTCTAAAGACTACATTTCCATTAAAATAAGCCTAGACAATTATGATGGCCTGGTTGACTCAAAGAAGCATATACAAATAATATGCAGTAGCTTAAAGTTGGTCATTCAGGATAGTGACTTAATGTACAAAACCCTATATACAACTTTTTAGAGGTTTACGCGTGCATGGTACAATAATTTAGAGCCAAACTCCATTAATGGGTTCAATGACCTATATATTAAGCTGACGACATACTTTAGCACTAATATATCATTAAGAAAAGCCCCACAAAATTATTTGGTGTTACCCAACAATAATGAGTCTATATAGGAATATTTAAAAAGTTTTAGCCAGAAAATGCTCAAAATGAAAGAATCGTTTGAGCTAGTAGCTTTAAAGGTATTGATAAGAGAGGTAAGAGAATATACTCTATATAGAAAACTTTATGCCTTACTAGACAAAAGTTTGTTTAAGATAAACAAGTCATAAAAAATCATATAAGGGTGGAAGAGGCTAATTTGCTATAACATGGGTCCTCTCCTTATTACATGGACAACTAGGACCTTTCAAATAAAATCATTGTCCTAATAAAAATGGAAGCTCAAGGAAGAACCTCGAGGGATCATCTTATGGTCATTCGGTGTATCCTAAAGATCACTTATTTGAAGTTATCAAGGCAATTAAAGCAAACACCTTGACGTCACTTCTAAGATAAATTACTCTTAAAAATCTCTCTTGTACCTATCAATCATATCACCTTAGGATGCATTATCCTCAATAGGAATGTAAATTTATTTTTAAAATAAAAATAATATATTTTTAATATACATTTTCTAATTATAGATCACAGGTGGAGGCTTCTAGCTACTCTTTTTAAATGGACTTCTGAAAGGGAATTGATTTAGTCTTCCTAAAGCAATACCCTTATAGTTACTAGAGGTTAATCTGGGATAGCCTATTCTCTAGGTGATGCTTAGGGGACCTTACTAGGGGTTATCTGGGATAGCCTATTCTCTAGGTGATGCTTAGGGGACCTCTTACCAATTCACTAAAAGTTGATTTAAGAACCCCTATTCTTCAGGTGATGCCTAGAAGGCCTCTCACCAATTCATTAAGTGTTGATCTTAAATCCTCGATTCTCTAGGTGATGTCCCGAGGCCTCTTGTCAATTCTTCAGGGATTGATTTCGAACCTCCTATTTTTTAAGTGATGCCTAGAGACCTTTCACCAATTCATCAAGGGTTGATCCAGGATCCTTCATTCTTCAGGTGATGCCTAGCGGTCTCTCACCAATTCATCAGGGGATGATCTTGGATCCCTCACTCTCTAGTGCAGTATTAGACTGATATATTCTTCAGGTGATGCTAAAAGGCTCTAACTAATTCGGCAAGGGTTGATCTTGGATCTCTATTCTCCGAGACAATCTCAAACTAGCACCACTCTTTAGTAGGTGGCTTTCATGTTTTATAACATCATAAAAAGGTTAAATATCTTTCACACATCATTGATTGTTCTTCATTAAATGAATCTCAAGTTCTCATGCCATCATAAAAAAGGTTACAGGCCTTTCAAGGTTATAGAACACCTATTTTTTGGTAAGATCTTTCTTCAATTAAGACCTTTCATGCCTTATTTCATCCTAGAGAGGTCACAAATCTCTCACACTTAGTGCGACCACTCTCCAATGGATGAACTTAGTTTTTCTGGTGCAATAAAACCACCCTCCATGAATCTATCCCTTTCACCCTTTATAAATATTTCTAAGTATGGGTATCACCAGGGGTCATCTTCTTTAGATTTCCCTGAGCTCTATAGAGATTTTTCTAAATATAAACATCGTCAAGGTTCACCCTTCTTGGGTTCCTCTCCACCCTTTAGAAATCTTTCTAAGTATAGGTATTAACTAGGGTCGCTCTACTTAGATTCCTTTAAGCTATTTTAAATATTTACAATCTACAATAATTTTATGTCTAAGTAAAAAATTAATAAAATTATAAATGTTATGGGTAAAACACCATGCATAAAAACACTATTCATGTTCTCATATTTCTTTTGTGAATTTATTGTTGAAAATTTTTATTTTTTTATTTTAGTCCTCAAATGTTTTTTGTGTGCGATTGCATCTTTTTTAGGCCAAATTAATAAACAATTGAATAAAAATTATTGAATAAGGATAAAAATTAAAAGACAAAGGACTAAAGTAGAAAAGACGCTTTAAACAGGTGATGATTTTAAAGTTCTCACAAACAGTTTAATTTAGTCTTTAAAATTTTTTAAATTATACCTCTTAGGTCCCTCAATGATTTTGCAATTCAATTTTGGTACAAAAATTTATTCTTGTTATTTTTTAGTTTCTGGTTTGGAAGAGAAGAGAGAAAAATCATCAACTTTTAATAGTAGAGAAAGAAAATTAGTGTTGACATCAATTTTAACTACCAAAATGATCGATCTTGGTGTCAACATGTTCCATATGGTTAGGAAAGTCTCACATAGGTGTTTTTCACCTTGAAATTTTACATAAAAAACCATATTTAAGCTCAAGAAAAGTTTTTATTTTGGGTTTTTATATGGTTTTTTTAGTTTTTTTAAGGTCATCTATAGGTTTATTGAGGTTTATAGGCTCTTTTCTAGGTGTTTTAGATTAAAAAAAGGTTAAAAATGAGTTTCTAAGCAAAATAAATAAAATAAAATAAGATTTTGTGAGCCCTATAATAGCGAAAATATGAAAAAAAAAATCAAATGATGTGTTGTCTGAATTATTTAAAAAAACTATTTAGAGCCCATTAATTAAAAAAAAAAATAAAGGCCAGTGTATGTATGTAATTTATGAAAAGATTATTCTGATTCATCTATGAATTTTTTTTAAATTAAAATATTTATTTTTAGATAATATTTCTAATATGTGCATATTTGAACAAAAAATATTTTCTACTATTTTTTTCAATTAGTTTTATGTGTTTATGTGTTTCTATTATCATTTGATTTAATAAAAAAATAGTTATTAAAAAATACATGAAACACAACTGGATGAATGATTTGTGTTGTGAGATCGAATATCTTGATTTATATTTATTTTTTTATTATTTTTTATTTCATTTTTAGTTATCATTTATAATTTTTTTCTATTTATTTATATTAAAAAACTTTTAATTTATTTAATTAGATATTTCCATATCTAAAACTTTTCATGTAAAAAAATACTTCTGAAAAGTTCACATATTTATTTTTTATTAAAAATATCCGATGCATAACAAAGCATAATAAAGCAGCTAGTGATTTCCCAAATGTTTTATAATAATAATAATAATAATAATAATAATAATAATAATAATACAGTATCTAGTAATAATAATAATAATAATAATAATAATAATACAGTATCTAGTAAAAAATTCAAATGTCCTTGGCACTCCTGCTTTAAGAAAATGAATTATTGAACGTGGGTAGTTATGAACCTAATCCTTATTCAGTCAGCCTCGATCCCAGTGCGGCAGACCACAAGTATTGAATAAGATCACGAAGTTGGTGTCTTCGACTTGGTTTCAAGTCGGACCCACAGCATCTTAGACAAGTACGAGGCTCGAGCCACCCCGAAGGATATTGGATCCAATCTTAACCAGCTGTCGGACGTGATTGCAGCTCAACGCTCGTGAGAGAGTGGTGTAAGAACCGATGTGATATGGAGAGCCTGTTTCCGGTTTTTATTTTTTTCAAAACCAAAAAACTAGAAAATATCAGGGTATAAAATAATTTTTTCCCCTCTTTTCCAATGAAAATTAAAAAATCTGTTTGTTCATTGAAAACGAAAATAATTTTTTCTTAAAAAAAGAATTACAACTATTTTTCATAAACAACCAAAATCAAGATTTATAATATTCATCTTAATATTTTATATTTTTGAAAATTTAATTATAGAATATTAATTTTAGTTTATTCAGATTAAAACTTATATGGAAAAGTTATATCTTTAATAAAAAAAATATTTATGTTAGATTTGTAATAAGAATTAAATTTATGATACTAAATAAATATGAAAATATATATATAAAAAAAAACAATCTTTATTTCTTATATTGTTAAAAATGCTTGTATACATAAAAGAGAGAAAATATATTGCTCATATAAAAAAAATTATATAAAAAAAGAAGAGGAAGAAGAAGGTGCCATTAATACCAGCCACGTGACAAAAACGTGTACACATGCGGGTGCGGCGCGCAGGGCCTTAACCTGCGCATGAACTTGCAGTGGAATTACCGCGGTAGGAGAGGAGGGAAATAAAGGAAAGACACGAGAGAGACAGAAAGGGGGAGAAGGGAGAGAGAAATTGCGTATATCCCTCGTCCATTTGGATCAACCGAGTCAAGCGACCGATTCAAAAACACCAACACCACCAACAACTACAGCGAAAGAGGGCTTGGGCTAAAAAAATCACCCCAAAAGAGAACAGAGTGCGGGCGGGTGGTGTGGCAATAGCCAAAAAATGGAGAACAAGAAGGCGGTTATTACTAGTCCTAGTCCTTCTCTAATACGTTACCTCTCTCATTCTTCTTTCTCGAGCCCTAGTTTTCCTTTTCTCTCTAAACTTATTATAACCTTAACCAACGACCACCAAATCTTTCTACCTCTTTTATTTCTCTCTTCTCTCTCTTTTTTTATTCTGGTCTTCTCTTCTCTTCTCTTCGCTTTTTTCTCTCGGCGCCTCCTTTCTTCTCCGGTAAGGGTCTTTGTTCTCTTCTCTTTTATGGGTTTTTATTTGTTTGTGTTGACCGATCAATGCATGGTTGTATTGTGTGTTTTTCTGCGTATTTTGTTTTGATTGATTGATTGCGATATTTTTGAATGTTTTTAGCCTCTGGTTAGGATTCACGAGAATTGAGTTTAGTGTTGTCATTTGGGGTTCCTTTTGGTTTACAACTGGGCGTTTTCTTTGATTGATACGGCTTCAGCCGCTGCTATGGCATCGACTGTTTTGATGTCACACCAATTCGTTCAGGTTTTCAATTTGCTGGGTTTTGATTTCCTATATGGTTAAATTTTGTACAATTTTTCTAATGGAGTTTCCATTATTGAGTTATTTGGTACTTTATCTGGTATCTGCTTATCTTCTGAGGTTTTATGTTACTGGGTTTTGGGTTCTTTGCTGTTTGCATTGTTGAGCTTGATGTAACCAGACTGTGTCGTTGCCAGTAATGGGTGTGGTTTTTCCATTCTATCTTTGAATTCTGCTTACTTTATTTGGCTTTAGTTCCATGATGTATTATTGTATCTTTCGTTTTGTAATGAATTCCCTGGATTCTGTGCGTTGAATGCTTTACACTTCTATTCCCTCTGGTATCGGTTCTTCATTCTCATGGTTATTCTAATGCAATGTGAAATTAATATACGTGTTAGTTCGTTTTCAGGGTTTATCCAATATAATTTCTTTGGCTTTTGTATGTCTTTGATGCAGGGTTAACAAACCATCCGTGGAATTGTTGCTTGCTTTGACTTTGCTCTATCTCATTATCTGAGTGAAGCAGCAAAGGACTGGATAATTTTTCACCATATGGAAGTTTTGGGTCTTGCGCAGTTTGATACCATGGGAAGTGCTATAAGAAAGAAGAGGAGTCATATTTCTCGCAGGCCTAAGGATTCCCAGACATTTACAGACAATCATGATTATTCATCATTATCACTATCACCACCATCAGATGACGGGAACAAGGGTTCTGACAATTCTAAGAGGAAAGAATTCAATCTTAATCAATCTGTCTCCAGGGTTTTTCCAGCTACTAGGACTGAAAGCAAAAATGCGATTTATAACAGTAACTCAGGGAAAAGTGTGATTAACAATAAACGTTTTAGTGAAGGTGTTCTTTCCCCTGCAAATTGGAGAAGCGCAAGCAACTTGAAGGAATGCATGGATGTGGAGTCTAGAACTGCAAATATGTGCAGTGGAAGGAATGGTGGAAGTTGGAGTTCAGAGCAGTCTGGAGTGAGTTTAGATGCTTTAGGAAACGAAAACAAGGTTAAAAAGGTGAAGCCTAAGGTTGGTGGTGTGGCACGCACAATTAATCTGAACTCAAAAACTAATGGTGTGTCTTCTACAGAAAATCCTCGATTCTCAGACACTTCCAGGTTGAGGCAGAAACTTAGTCTTCAGGTACTGTTGTCATTTTGACCTGAGTGAAATATTGTAGCCTCTTAATTGTTGCATGCATTGCATTTTTTTTGTATATACACTTTGACTGAATAACAATTTAAATTTCAATCATATTTATTATATCACCTTAGGAAAAGTGCATACCTCCTACCTGCGCACCTGAAGATTCTTATCTGTTTCTGCGGTTCTAATTTAAGTTCCTATGTTTATTCTTAACTTACAAATTAGTGAATTACCGAACCTGTAATAGCATGCTGGAATATTTCTGTTGTTTTTTAAAGGCACATAAGATGAAGAACTTCCACGTGGAGTTTGCATTTCTTTATAGAACTACTCACTTGGTAACTTGAACAAGTCTTGATCGGTACTTGCATTCTTTGGATTAGTTGTTAATGCCAATTTTCTGCTTGTGCACATAGATTTGTATGTGGGGTTCTTTTGGCACCCTTTATGTTTGCTTCTATGAAACAATAACAACCTCCTTAATGTGTATTATCTGTATTCTCATTATTGATTAATGTCAGAATCCCTTGTAATCTCACCATTTTAAATTGTTCAATTGCAGGGGAATTTAGAGGATCATTTTGTTTCAGGAAAGAGGCCTGGTTTGCAAGGAGTCCCCTGGAAGGAATTCTCTGGTGGAGGTTTTAGTCTTGGGAAAGAGGATTGTTCAGGGGGGACCAGCAAAAATACTGCTGGGAAACAAGGTGATAAGCCTGAACCAGTTCGTAAGAGCAAGCGGGCCCCCAAGAGACGTGTACTGGATGGTGATGATAATGAGGATGATGAGATCCGGTACCTAGAGAAACTCAAGTCAAAAGTCCCAACAAGACATAAGGAAGATGATGGCAATGAGGATGACGAATCAAGTAGGAAGCAACAGAAACTTTCTACCTTGGAAAGTAATGGTACTTCAAGGCTGGTTAAAGATGGGAAGAAAATATCCAGATCAGACCAAGCATCAGAGGACGAAGATAATGAGGAAGAAGAACCATTATCTAATTGTGATTTTGAAGGTAGTAAGAAGAAGCAGAAAAGGGAATCTATTGAGTCATTGACAGATGGTAAGAGGGAGATGACCTTAACCAAGCGTCAACAGGCTCTTCAGTCAAGCAAAGATGGCTCTTCTGTTCCTGATACTAACTTAATTGAGTTTCCAAATGGATTACCACCTGCACCATCAAAAAGTGAGAATTAATCACTTCCACACGTTTTTTTCTCCGTTAGAACTCTAGTTTCATAATTAATTGCAGTCTTTTCCCTTGTATTTCTCATTTTTGTTCATTCCAGAGCAAAAAGAGAAACTCACCGAAGTCGAGCAGCAATTAAAGAAAGCTGAGGCAGCTCAGAGGCGGAGATTGCAAGTTGAGAAGGCTGCGAGGGAATCTGAGGTTTGTTTGTGTTTATGCAGTTGTATTCCATATGCACATGAGAGATCCACAGAGGTAAACAAGCATTTATTTTTTGGGGGGGGTTGATTTTGTAGGCTGAGGCTATAAGAAAAATTCTTGGTCAAGATTCCAGCCGGAAAAAGCGAGAAGAGAAAATGAAGAAGCGTCTGGAAGAATTGGCACAGGTATTATCTGTTGTCTGATAAACTTCCTGCTTTGTCTTGATATAAAGCTGCAATAAAATTTCTCACATTTTCATGTTCAGGAGAAGGCTGTCAACGCCCAGATGTCGAGCACCATCAGATGGGTCATGGGTCCTACAGGGACTGTTGTGACATTTCCCAAGGATATGGGTCTCCCTAGTATTTTCGACTCTAAACCCTGCAGGTTTTATTTTCTTCTGCAAATTTAAAATTCATGCTAAAACACCAAATTGCCAGGTCAAACTTATGTCAACGATAGTTTACTGATAGTTTTCTCTCTGCATATGCAGCTATCCTCCCCCAAGAGAGAAGTGCGCAGGCCCTTCTTGTACTAACCCGTACAAGTATCGAGATTCCAAATCAAAGCTCCCGCTTTGCAGTCTACAGTGCTACAAGGCAATGCAGCAAGAGGCATCCTGAAACCAACTGCTTATGCTAAAAGAAGTTTCTGCACAGCTCATGTCAATACATAACAAGGGGGCATTTTTTTTCCAGTATAGAGGGATGATTATACAGATGTGTGGTTCATCTGCTGTCATCTATAGCTTAAGGATTGATTAATAGAAATTTGTCTTCAATTGAAAGGAGACGATGCTACTCAGAGCGTTCAGTATAATGAAATTGATGTTACTGATTAATTCCTCTTACCTTTTTTAAGTCCGACTACTTGCGGGCGAAATATTCTTTTGTTAAACCAAGCGGATTTTCCGTGGCCCATTCGATGGTGAGTTCGTGAAGTCCTTAGAGTAGAGAGAAATTTCTTTCTCCCAGAGAAAACGAGAATTTTAATGGCGATCGCTAACTAATGCGATTCTATTTTTAGGAGAGAAATTATTTTATTATATTATAGAAAAGAAATCTTAAATGCAAATGTTTTTATTATTTTTTTATGGGTTATTAATTTTTTTTTGGTATGTTTTTTTTAAGTGGGTCTTCACTAATAGGAAGTTAAATTTTTTCTAAAATTTTTTTCTAAAAAAATATTTTGTTTTATGTTTTTAGTAAATTTTAAGTGAATATTTTATCTTTTTTATTATTAATCTTAGGTAAATTTTTCTGAAAAAAAAAAAGATTTGATAGTTCTTTCCCAAGATAAATTCTTATCAAGGAACACTTAAAAAACCTCTTCTTTTTGTTACATGGCATAACATGTAAAGCAATGGTTTTTTTCTTTTTTGTCTAACTTAATTTGTTTTATTATTTTTATATTGAGTTGGTTTGAGATTGAACTCAATAGTTTACTTAATATAAAATTCTCATGATTTTGAGAAAAAAATTTGATACTTGATTTGACAAAACAAGATTTAATTTTATTAATTTAAAATAATTAAAATTTTAGAAATTAAATTAGAAACTTGTCAAATTGAATGCTAATTTAAATGAAAATAAAAAAAAAATTATTGATACATATATCACATGCATCATCATATAAAAGAGGTTGTTGCATTTTAATAATTGGTGTGGGGACCACTAACCCTTTTTAAATATATTATTTTTTAATGTTGTTGGAATTATCTTCGCTAGTTTTCTTCATCAATATACCATATTAAAACATAATATCTGACAAATTATTATTTTTTTTTGTCTCCCCCTTTAAATTTGTGCCTAACTTTCAAAAAAAGCAAAGTGAGCAAACAATAGTTTTACATCAATTTTTTTCTTGATTCTTTTGATTAGTATTTTTAGCAATATTTATTTTTAATTTTATCCTTCAATACTGGTTTTGTCAAGAATTCAGTTTCATAATGTTTTTTATTTGTTTTCTATAGGGTTATCCTAATTTCATATTCTAGATCATATACGAGTTCACTTGTGTTTACTTGAATTATTTTTTTAGTTCTTTTTTATTAATTAATTTTTTTAAATTATTTTTCTGTATTTTATTGGTTGGGGATATGAATTTCTACTAGGTTATTCTATTGTCACGACTTAAGTCGTAGATTTAGCAGGCTAACCTTGTAGACTCATTTTTTTATTTTTTTTAATTGAATTTTTTTGAAATTTCTTTATTCAATATTAAATTAGTTGAGAATTAATCTTAATAATTTTTTTTAATTTACCCTTTATTGAGATATTTCATCATTCATTGTTTTTATGATTGGAATTGCAGGCAAGATTAATTAACTTGAGTTGATTAAAATTATTTATTTATCTTTTAAAAGAAATTAATATTTTTTTAGTTTTTTTCTCCAATTTTTTGTTGATTGGTATTTTTTTATATCCTTGGATTAATTACAAATGTATCTTAAATATTATTTTATTAAATTACATTTAATTTTTACTATACTACCAAGTAAGGTTATTGGAAATCTTTTCAGGATATTAGCTAGTGTTATCATGAATGATATTTTTTATTTAATTTAAATGATTTATCATGTTTGTCCTTGAACTTATTAAATTCAGTATATTTGTAACATCTTCAATTTTTAGATGCAATTTTTAATTAATTTCTTTTTCAATAATGTCAAAAACAAGATAATTTTTTTTCAAATATATTTTTTACTAAAATTTTAACAGAATTTTCCCATAAATTCAAGACATCAAGTTATCGATATTATAACTTGTAATATAATACATTCTCAAGCACAATCCAAATTACAATGCATTTGAAACACAATCCAACCTTTTTATACCTTATACTTTTTATTTAATCAAGTCAAACACATATTCTTTTCATTCACATCATCATAATTAATAAATAAAAAAACAATATAGTAAAATTTTAAAATTGAGTTATATTAGATTATCACACACCTTCATGGAATTTAAAGAAATGCAATAATTAAAGGAAATAAATACAATATAATAATTAAAAACTTACTAATATAGTTAAACTTCTATCTTAATCCAACAAAGATGAGATTAAATTACATTTTAAATTCTTTCATTTATACAAGTATTATCCTAAGTACAATTAAAATGCATTAATAAGATATATTTCAAAAAGGTTCTATTAGTAAAGACAAAACTAACAATATATATATATATATATATATTGCTCCCTTGAATATATGAAACGAACTGATAATTTAAATCATTCTATATTAGAAGATTTAAACAATAACTTGAATAAATTTAAATATAAATTTATTATTTAATTTCTCTCACAATCAACTTTGAAAATTTTATAGATTACATATTTATTTTTAAAAGCATTTAAAAATTAAATATCTCAATTATTTGTCAAACAGATATCATTAGCTTTATTTAGTCTAATTTATTATATTAGTTGCATGAACATAGACATCACTATCTTTAGCTAATTTAATATATTATCTTAATTGCTTGATCATTTGAATACAAATACAATTAGCTTCAATTAATTTAATCAAATATCATGATTGTCTAGTCACAAATATACTATTAGCTTCAACTAATTTAGACAAATACCATAGCCATCTAAATACACACCATCAACCTCAATTAGTATAAAAAACGTTTTTTTTAGCATAATTTACATTTACAAGGAATAAAACACATCTAATGAAATTGCAATCAATAAATCTATAAATTCCTAAAAGTGTTCAAGTGTAGAACACTTATCTAATGCATCTATTTTAGCTGCAGTCTTCTAGTATTAAACAGATCTTGTGAACTCTTCTATATAATAATTTTATAATATTTTAAACTAATATAAGGATTTTACTTAAATTTTGAATCATCATCAATAATTTTTTATAGAACAATTTCATGCAATGATTAAAAAATTCATAAAATATTATATTTTTTTATTTTTTTTCTTTAATGGTCGAAACCACAACCTCTTTCAATACCATGATCTATTTTCAATTTTTAATAAAAAAATCTTGTCTTACATGAAAAATCAAACATAATACAACAATTTACTTTTACATTCAATAATTTTAGTCAAGAATTATAACCCGTAATAACATAAAATTCAATCATTTAATACAACATAATTAAATTTATTTATAATCATCTTCCAATAAATTTATGCATTAATCTAACACAATTCCATCATATATTAATTTGTTCCCTCTCGATCGACCCTACAGGTTCTATTGAACCATTTGATTTTTCCTTCATGATTTCTTTTTAATTTCCCTTCCATTATAATCTACTCTATCCTAATATTTATCATCACAACAAATTTATCATTTCCTTCAAATTCCTATCATGAGGCCTAAGCCAAAATCCACAAATTAGTTAGGTTTAAAATCCTAATAAAATGAATTTTGAATGTTAAATTGAATTTTTTTCGCTCTTTCTTTTTTTATATTTCTTTTTTTGTTGCTGCTTCTCTCTCTTTTCCTCTTTCTGTTTCTTGATTCTCTCTTATTTTTTTTAGTTAATGCAATTAAATCCTCACCCACTCTTTAATTGAAGCCCTGACTCTTGAATCATCCTATGATTTTTGATGTGTAACTCTCTGATTTCTCTTTTCTCCTCTTCCCTTTCTTTAAAAATTCTGGCCAGCAGTATATAGAGGAAGAAGAATCGAATTTCCCAATCTTTTATTTTATTTATAAAAATGTCATTAATAAATTTTTATTTTACTTTTCTGCCCAATTGCTAACAATTTCTTATGGCTTTCCCGTACACTAATTGTTTAAAATTTACCCAAAGATAAAAACAATATGATAGGAATATGTTGAGAGATTCTTTGCAAAATTTCAATCTAATTTAATAGTTACATTAAGATTTATGCAAGTTAGCATAAAACTAGTTAATCAATTATTTTACACTAAAAATTCAAATTTTCTAATATCATTCTGACATGAACCTAATTAATTCCTCAAATAAGTCCTGTGTATCATTTTATCATATATTCATTTTACATTTACATTTTTATTTTATTTATAAATTTATTATCATCTCATATAGCATTATTAGTTTGATTTGGTTTATACTAAAACTTTGTTATGTTTTTTTTGTATATACATTGAAGCTTATTTAAAAATTTCTCTTTCATTTATTATAAATTTTTACAAGATTATGATTTGAGTTATAAATTTTTTTATTTAAAAAATATTTTAATTTATACATATTCTAGTTTTATATTAGAATAAGGTTTAAGTCTCAATTATTATTATTGTTATTATGATCTATGGAGACTGCTGGGGCTGGATTTCCAGCAAAACAAAAGAAAACTTGAGAGAGGAAAGATGGTAAAAACTTCCCTCATTTGCACACCTGCAAGAAAAATCCTTCCTTTTATTTTCATCCGCCACCAACGACCAAGGATAAACATCTCTCTCCTCTAGAACACGCTCTACCAATTCAATTCCATCTACCGCAGCATCGTCCTCCTCGAGCCCTAAACTTTTATAGGATAAAGTCACTAATAACACTTAGCTAACTCAAAAGGGCTTCCATCTAGCTCTCACTTTACACACAGCTAAAAAAATGGCACGCTCTTGCCTCTCCACATCTACCTCTCTTCTCTTCTCTCCTAACCCTTCACCCGGCTCCGCTTCCAATGCCCACAAATCTTCTTTCCCTTTCCACCCTCTATGTTACAGGTCAACCATTCTCTTTTTTTACTAATTTTGTTTTTTCCAGAATTGAGACACGGATGTTTGCCAGTTACCCTATGATTTTACCATTATTATTATTACCAGTGTTTCTGGATTAACTGAAGAGTAATAAAGGAACAAAATTTGAATCTTTGAACTATTTTTTCATTTATTGGATGCTCAACCCGTATTGTAACTATCTTTTTTTTTTCTTTTTATAAAACTAAGTTTTTAATTGCAGGTTGGATTTACGCTCGATTGAAAATACTCTGAATAATCTTTTTTTTTTTAGAATGGATAATTGCTATTAGTAAGCTAGAATTTACCTCTTGCATTTGAAAAATGTTCCATGTGTGCCGTGATTAATTACTCAGGAAATTCAAATGTCCACGTTTTCTACATGTACTGCAGCAAATTGAGAAAGTTAGGTAGTTATAGAAAGGCAATCCGGGCGTCTTCAGTGAAGGCTGTTTACTCTGGTGAATCTTGGGCACCTGAGAGAAGTTTGCGGCAGGGGATTTGGTCTATGAGGTGGGTAGGATTTACCCCTTTTAACTTGCTGTGTTTATTTGCTTGATGCGCTAATAAATGGAGAAGAAAATGTGGAATTGGTTTTGTAGGGAAGATTTGCAAATCCCTTCTTCGCCCTTCTTCCCTGCCTATGCAAATGGAGCTCAAGGGCAAGGACCACCTCCAATGGTGCATGAACGGTTCCAGAGTGTTATCAGTCAACTTTTTCAACATGTAAGTGAATACATCAGTCATCTTTCTTTCTCTTCTTGCTTATCATCTATCATTGAATGCTTGGCTGTTTTTATATCAGATTTGATCTTATTGTTGTTAAATTCCTAGAGAATTATACGCTGTGGTGGAGCTGTTGATGATGACATGGCAAACATTATTGTTGCTCAACTTCTCTATCTCGATGCTGTTGATCCTAACAAAGTGAGTTTGCTGACTTTTCGTTGTGGCTGGCTGATATCTTATTGGTCATTGTCAACTTTTGCGTTTGCTTCTGAGCCCCCTAACAGCATTAAAGTTAATGATTTCATCCTTCCATTATTAACAGATTTTAGTCAAGTCCATGAACATAACACATGCACAAACACGAGACAAAATGAACCTGTTTTAACGCTGTCCTTGATTATACGAAGAATTGAGGCAAACAGTTTACTAACCAGGGATTGCTTTTCCTTCCAAGCAGGATATTGTTATGTATGTGAATTCTCCCGGAGGATCAGTTACAGCTGGTAATTCCTTTTCAGATTGAAGTCTCCTTTTATTTGTTACCTTTTTTCAGTTTCCTGAGCATGTGAAGTAATGTTGTTTTTACTTGTTTGGAGGCTTACTCTCTCTCTCTCTCTCTCTCTGTGCCTTTTTTCTGTGCTTCTTTTTTCTTAGGCATGGCAATATTTGACACAATGAGGCACATCCGACCTGATGTCTCCACTGTCTGTGTTGGACTGGCAGCTAGGTACAAGATTTACTAGTTCCCTGTTTTCTTTCTTGTCATTTATACCCTAACTGCTACACGAATCACTGATTTATACTATGTACTATATTTTTACTGTTACCTATACCTTAGTTGATCCATGAATCATTATAGACTGAGTTCTTACTATATTTTTCCTTATACCTAAACCTTAGTTGCACAGTGAATCATTATAGACTAATGTATTGCCTCACTTAGTCATCAACTATTAGAAGAACTATGTTTTATTAACAGGAGCTTAATTGAATTATGAAAAAATAGCTTTTCTGTTATGGGTTGGATTTAACATTTCCAACCTTGCTCCTTTATGAGTCAAACAGCATTAGTTTTGAAACTTCGAAGGAATCTATATGATGTAGATTTGTCAGGCTTGCCTAAGTGTTAGGATGGGATAAATATGTTTTAGTGAATTATATGGAATGTTAGTTGATGATCAGGGAATTATATCTGTACTGTCTCAGTAGATGCATGTGGTGAACTGGTTTTTTCTGTGATTTTACCATGGGAATAGCTTAAATGATTTGGTGTCAAGATCTTGAGCTAATGGCTGTTGATCATGCAACCTCAAGGTTCTTATGATAGATCCTCAGCGAGGAAAATTACTAGGTGAGGTAAGCTCACCATTGGACCACACTTAAAGTGATTCTGGGACTCCCCCCTTGTTTGTGTGGGCTAATGGTTAGCCATGCTCATCTAATGATTTCTTCTTGATAACAGAGTTGAGCTGGATGCATCACTGTAACAAAATTTTAGAAACTGAATTTATCTAGGATCTCAGAACCCACCTTTTTCCATGACACAAATTAAAGCCAATATTCCTCAAGGCCTGGTAAATATTTCTGCTATTGCTTGTCCTGTGTATGAGTGTTGTATGTGGTTGCTTGTGGTTGTCTTTTGGATGATTATCCTCTATATCCTTAGAGTTGTAGTGCATCCTCGTAGGGATTCCATGAAGGATATGTGACTTCCCAGCATATATGAAGTCCTTTCCTTGGAATTATATGCTGCATTTTGTCCCAATTAAGGTCTACCAATAATTGTCAAAACTTCTTCCATACTTCCTCTTACAGGCCGAGGACTCGGCATATTAAACTATTTACCTGATCTTTCTCCAGACACATTACAAACAGTGCTTATGGAACCACTAACATTCTATGTTGCGTGTAAAAATAATTATTTTTAAATTTAAATTCTATGAAATGGTGGGAAAGGGAAATAAATATGCCCATGACAATACCATTTAATTTTCACTCAGGATTCTTGAATATTTTCCAAATTATTTTTATATTTAAATTCTATGAAATGGCGGGAAAGGGAAAAAAATATGCCCTTGACAATACCATTTAATTTTCACTCAGGATTTTGAATATTTTCCATTGCTAACATTCTGTCTTATGTCGTTTGATCTCCTTTTTTTGGTTAAACAGTATGGGGGCTTTTCTGCTTAGTGCTGGGACCAAAGGTAAAATGCTCCATTGGCTTGTTGACTTAAAGTTCCAGTCTGTGTTTTCTGCTTCAAAATTTGCTGAATATGTTTCTCTTTTACTATGTGACTGAAGGAAAAAGATACAGCTTGCCGAATTCAAGGATAATGATCCATCAGCCTCTTGGTGGAGCTCAAGGTGGGCAATCTGACATAGACATCCAGGTATGCCATCCTTTTTCTCCCAAACTTGTATTTGTTTGTGAAGCCTTTATATTATTTATCTTTAACTGATATATCCATAGTGCTTCTGATTTATAGTCGTACATGTGTCCCAGAGATGAACTAAATTTGATCCAAAATGAGTGTATGTCGCGGTATGGGACCTATTGGTTCCTGGCACAGTTTCTCATGTCATTGAAACCATTTGTCTTTGGTCTAAACATCTCTTATAACATTGGCATAATTTTCAGGCAAATGAAATGTTGCATCACAAGGCAAACCTAAATGGGTATCTCGCCTACCACACTGGTCAAAGTCTTGAGAAGATCAACCAGGATACAGATCGTGATTACTTCATGAGTGCGAAAGAAGCCAAGGACTACGGGCTTATTGATGGTGTTATCTTGAATCCTCTCAAGGCTCTGCAGCCACTGGCAGCTGCGGCCGATCAACTATGACCCATCTAGCATTTATTGATCAAGCATATTGATATCCATGCGCTAGGGAATCATAAAACATGTTTTGCTGTTAGTTCAGGCAGAGCCTTTTCTCCCCACACACGCTCTCTCATAATCTTTTACATCCTGGGCGAGTTTTAGCTGAACTAGAGCCTGAGAAAGAGATTGAACGGATATGTGCATCTTTTCACTAGGATCTTCATCACCATTTTTATTCAGCATCATTATTATTGTAAATGAACGGTGCTGCTTTCGCTAAAGAGCTTACAGTTGAGTTCAGACCAGCTTTAGCTCTAGATTCTCGCTCGCGGTGCTTAGTTTGCAAGGACCAATTTGATGAGAGTGTCTTGGATGTGGAGTAGTGCTTATTCAGCAGCGAGGCACGGCTAGTCATCCAACAAATTCTTTCAGTTGGTTATTTAGTAAACTACTCATGCCCCCGAATTATATAGCAATTTTCAAGACAGTCCTCGAAAGTTAAATAATTTGCAGTCTGTTACCATGTTTACAGTTTCAATGTTTATTGCCTTCAATCATGTTACTTGGGGTGATTATTTCTAGTTTGGTTTGGTTTTTATTAAAAAATTTAAATTGATTTAAAAAAAATTAAAACTGAACTGAAACTAGTTTACCTGAATGGTTTTGGTTCAGTTTTTTAGAATAAAAATCGGTTCAAATTAGTTTAGTTTAGTTTTTTTTTATTTTTTTATTTGGATTTGATTTTTTTTTTAATTTACCCGAATTAAACTGATCAGTTTTTTTAAAATCTTCATTGATTTAAGTTTTTTTAGTTATTTGTTTTTTAATTTTTTTGATTTTTTTGTTTTTCTGTGGTCTGGAGGCAGTTTTAAAACTGTATTTTTTTTCTCCTTGCCTCTTTACTCGCTGCCTAGGGCATCATGTCAAAGCTCTCGTGCTGCACATTTCTGCACCAATGAAGTGGGTTGTATTTTTGTTATATGGTGGTACTAGAAACCATGGAAGATGGAGGCTAAAAGAAGGTGGGCAGATTAGAAAATGCGAGAGTAAAACTACGAGCCTGAATATGGATTTTGATGTCTTATTTTGTAGGTCAGCCGGAGTAGATGCATTCCATTACACATTCTTTTGTACTTCAACTATTCTCCTCGAGCTCGGATTAATCTTAAATGGTATAAAGTTCGTTTATGAATTGCGGCTTGTGTTTCAACTGAAAGCTGTTTACAGACAAAAGGAAAACAAACTGGTTGCTTTTTCCCTCCAAATTTAATAAAATAAAAGTATGATTATAATTACCTTAACCTCTTTTAAGAAAATATTTTATCAGAAGAATCCATCTAATATGATGCATCTTCATGCCAAAAAAAAATCTAATATAGATTAAGGGTATAATTGAAAGTATGGTAAATGTTATATTTTAAAGTGTTTTTTCACTTTAAAATATATTAAAATAACAATTTTTTAAAAATTTATTTTTTATATGAGTATATTAAAATAATTAAAAAATACTAAAAAAATTAATTTTAAGCATACGATAATAACTCCAAATGTATTTTATATCATGTAGACATCCATATTATTATATCAATAGTGTTATTATATATCTTTATGTCTATAAATATTTGTATCATGTATACAATTACATGTTCTACCATAAACTAAACGTAATATAGGATACAACAATTTTCCTTTTCCTTTAAACAAATCATATCATATAGATTGTATCTGCAGTTAATAAAATAAGTTCAGATTTTTCTAATTTGAAAATCTTGTTTTGAGGTTTTATAGATATAAATTAATATTTTGATGAGTTATTTAGAATACAAATTTTTTTGTAGGAGTATTTTGGTAATTATCTAAAAAATAATCTACAGTTATCAATTGCGCTGTGCTCTAAGCGTTCCAGGTTTCTTTTTCATTGGATAAACAATTTTTTTCTCAGTTTTTTACACGGCCTTGCATTAATAATAATAATAATAATTGGTGCGGCATATCGCCTGGCCTTGCACTTAAAAATTTTCCAGGTTAATTATTGGGATTTAAAAAAAATTGCATAGTTTATTTTAATTTTTTTTAGAAAATAACAAGTGCTGAAAAAGTATATAAAAATAATTTAGTATAAACACAATTATATTTTAGAATATTATTTTATACACAACTGCTATTTAGAATAGCATTCATGTCTCAGAATATATTTTAATATATTTTTCTACATAACTACTATTTAAAAGATCATTTATTTCAATAAATACCTTAAAATATCTTTTTTTTTCAAATTAATTAACCTCAATAGAAATTAATCAAATATTTTACAAAGATGCAATGGTTAAAATATAGGATTGAAAATCTAATAACCAAGAAAAAAGAAAGCAAATAAAATGAAGTGGCAAGAGAGAAAAATAAGGGACGAAAAAAAATAGATCACCAAGAAAATATAAAGACTATTTTCGACATACTTGGGATAGCTAGAAAAATTTCTATAAAATAATTCAATTATATATTAAAAGAATACCAAAAATATTTGTAATTAACCCTAAATTAATTTCGAATAAAACTCTAACAAATTACAATTATGTTTATGATCTTCCAAAATATAATTAAAATCATTTTATCAAAATAACAATAAAAATATTAAGCATGTCAAAAATAAAAATTTAGTAACCTTTGGGGCATGTTTGTTTCCTAAAAAGTCGTTTCTAGAAAACTAATTTTTAAATTTTTTCATGTTTATTTGTTATTAGAAAAGTTGGTCAACAGAAAACACTTTTCTGTAAATAAAAAATAATTTTCAGTTAAAGAAAAATTTAGTTTGGTTTTTAGAAAAATATTTTTCTTTTTTGTTGTTTTGTTTTTCAAAAAGTGATTTTCAGAAAATCACTTTCTAAACTTTTTTGTGTTTGTTTGTATTTCCAGTCAAAAGAAAATTTGGTTTTGTTTTTAGAAAAATATTTTCTTAGAAAATTTGGGCGGAAAATACTTTCTTAAAGTTGTGAAAAATTTAAAAATATTATTATTTGCTAATTATATTAAATTTGATCCTTAAAATTTTGATGGCTATATATATATTTTATTTTGAATATTTATTTTTTTAATTTCATCTCTTAAAATTTAATTTTTATATTAATTTTGGTACTTATTTTTATAATTGCTATTTGTTTTTTTCTTATTATTTTTTTATTAAAATTTTTTATTTATCAAATTTGATTCTTTTTCTTCTTATTGTTACTTATTTTATTTGAAATAATTTATGAAATATTTATTATTATTATTTTAATTTTTTTATCTTTTATCTTTTTAATTTTTTAGATTTGATTTCTATTATTTTGATTATTATTTATTTTATTTGAGATAATTTATAAAATTATATTTTTTTAATTCAATTTTCATTTAATTATTTAATTTGTAAAATTTATTTCTTATTATTTTAATAAACTTGAAAAAAAATAAAATATTAATAAATTATTTTATAACTTATTTTTAATTACATAGCCAAACACTAGAAACTTTTTCCAATTTATTTTTCATTACACTATCAAATATTATAAAATAATTCATTTTTTTAAAATTTATTTTAAAAAAATATTTTTCAATAAACAACCAGGCCTTAGTTATTAAATTTTTATAAAATTTTACTTAATTTTTTTATATATATTAATTAAATTATATTAAATTGGGAGGTATATAATTTTAAAAACAATTATTATTCCTGACAGTAATTACATTAAACTGATATTCTCAACATCAATCATGATATAAAATACCCCAATTATTGATGCACATTACGTCCCTCTGGCTTTTCCCTGATGTAAATGACTTGTCTCCACGAGCATTAAATGAGGTCTGATTATATTTGACAGGTTTAGGCGTTTTTGGAGGCTTATGCCGCTCTTTTCCCCGGCAAAAGACATGTATCTGAAGGCTTGGCCTTGTCTACCAACTGAATCTACGACAGCTGATACGCCCGAAAACACAAAGCACCATTAATTTTTTTTAAAAAGAGTGACGCTGGCTGGTATTCCTCAATCAAGCTGAACAGTAAGTTACTTCCAAAAAGGCCAAACATCTCTTCCACCAGAGCAACCACTCACCCCAAAAAGCAAATTAAAAGAGAGAGAGAGAGAGACCCTTATCTCATTAAAGATATCTGAGCACTCAGTTGTGAACCTCGTGCCTTCTTTAATTTAAAACACACAAATATGCTCACAACTCTCTTCTATTCCACTCTGAAAAATGTGGGTTTCTCGTCTATCAAAGAGCATATAGTCTCAATCTCAAGAAACCTGATAAAAGATGATGTACCTCTCCACTACCTTCTGTTAGTGTGCGCAACTTTAGTACCACTTTACTCGTTTGGTGAAAGTAAAGAAGAGAAATTACAAGCAACAACTACTCCTAGCAGTGCCCTATACATGGACATTTTAAGAACATCTTTCAAGGCAGAATGCCCCAAGAGGCCAAGGGAAAAAAAAAAAAAAAAAAACTAGAATCAAGAAGGGACAACAGGAATCCTTTCATCGAAAAAACTGCCCCTCGTGAAGCTAGTGAAAGACGAAGATGTGGGGTAGCTCTTCTAGTTCATCAAAGAAGTCGTTGTTCTCTTCTGATTTGGGTGCTGAAAATGTCATTAGTCTGGAGCAACTGATGGGCTCCTCATCCAAGACAATACCCAATGTATCATGACTTTTCTCTGGGTTCTCAGCGAAAGGATCTTCTTGGCTGATCATGATATCTTGAGAAATTCTTATTGGGGATTGTAGGTAGTGAAAATTGTTACCTTCACCGGCATTTTCATCAGCGCTTGGCACAATGGGGTGGCCATGCTCTTCTTCTGTTTCTTCTTCTGGCTTTTCTTGTTTGGGAGTTGTGGGATGATCTACATGATCAGTCGGAGGGGTTTCGGGATCTTTTGACTGTTGGTTCAGGCTGGATTCGTGGAGATCCGGACCTGGATGGTTGTGATTTGAGGTGTAAGTAATGATGAGTACTGAAGCATCTGTCCTGCATCTCTCCACTTGTTTCTTGGCTGAACAGCCCTTTGATGTACTGCACCTGTAATAGCCCCTGCATGACATGAAAACCAGTGACAGCTGATAAGGTACTCTTGTTTTGTACAGGGAAAATAACCATGTTGAAATTACAGTGATAGAAAAGGCAGCCTTTTGGAACATTTAGACAAAATCCAGTGGATCCAGGGGGTGGTGGTGGTTTGGGGTGGGTTCACTTTCCAACGCCCAAAATGTCAGATGATAAAGTAACATTGGAAAAGAAGTATGATCTACTGTAATTTCAAGGGGGGAAAAAGAGTTAGACCGACCATGAATTAAGATATATAGAGAAGAGAAAAGAGACTTGATCCACAATAAAAGAAGATGATAAAACCTTGGATGAGGAGATCCTTTAATAGGCTTTTGCCCATATTTCCTCCAAGACCAGAAATCAGAAGGCGCTCCTTCATTCTTTAACTTCCCAGCATTTTTTCCAATCCTCACTCTAACAAATGTCTTCTCAACCACCTTCCTACAAAATGAACTCGATGTTTGAAGAATGATTTTGGGCACATAAAGGAGAAGACTTGGCAGAAACATGCCTCTCAATCAACTAGCTAGCTTTTCAAAATGAAACTATACTTAACAAGAGTGTAAAAGAAAACAAAAGCAAGAAAAATGAGCACCAACCTACCTTCTTTTGGATGTCTGAATTTCTTGGGTGTGTTCTGAAACATTAGTGTCCAATTTTCTAGATGGAGAACCATCCATGACTCAGTTTTTCTGCTATGCTGCTTCTAGCTAGGTTAAGCCAAGAAAAAAAATGCCTTGATGAAACACAGAATTGCTCTGAATATTAACTTGGAGAAGCCAGTGAAAAAGAAAAGAAGAAGATCAAGATCATACTCTAACCCAATTGATCGAGAGAGAGAGAGTAACAGGGAGCTGGCAATAGATGACAAGAACCTCAAGTTGCTTTTTCTCAGTTTTCTTTTCACACATTCAATACAAACAACCATGCATTTATCAGCACTGCCCTCAGCTCGCAATAAAATAAATCTACCCCCATAGCTGCACACATAAATGTGAAGATAGGGGCCTCATATGGAAAAAAATATTCTGGCCCCATCCCTCCCTCCCTCCGCGTGATTGGCTGGAAGAAGAGTGGGGCCTGCTCTATGTCCATACACATTCTGGAGCTGCCATGTGGTAATTATTATGGTCCGCATTTCTCGCTACTACTTCTTCTGTTGTTTTTATTGTGGGCGCAGGCACATTTTTGAAAACTCCCAAGCACAAAAAGATGCAATGCATTTGGTTATTAATGGATATGGCAAGGTGACAGTGTCGTGGCACCATGTTTCCAGCAAGCAGCCTTCCTTGTTTAACCATATTAATATATACATATACGGTTTTTATTTTTGAAAAATAGCATATTTCTCTAAAAGTTGTGAGAAAACATTGAATGCACATTCTGAATACAACCATTTTTCATAATATTGTTTTTGCATACAGCTATTATTTGGAATAGTAATCCGTCTTTCAAAATATATTTTTTTATACAACTATTATTTATTCAGTAAATGTTTTAAAATATCTTTTTTTATAAATTAATTAATCTTTACAAAAATTAAGCAAATATTTTATAAGAATCTAAGAGTCAAAAAATCAAAGATTTAAAAATTAAGAAATAAAAAATAAATAAAATAATGTGGTGGGAGAGATAAACAAAGAAAGAAGAAAAACAAATCATCATGAATACACCAAGACTCTTTTTTTGACGCATCTAGTATTATTAAAAAAATTTTAACAAAATAATTTTAATTATATATAAAAAATACTAAAAATAATAAATTGTTTTTTAACAAAACAGTTCTAACTACATATTGAAAGAACACTAAAGGAAATTAAAATTAACTTTAAATTAACCATTAACAAAATTCCTAATAAAACTCCTAATAAATTATAGCTACACTTCCTGGTGGTATAATTAAAATTATCTTATTAAATTTTTATTTTTTAACAATACTAAATATGATGAAAATAAAGTTTTAATGTGTTATTGATGATGTTTTTTTTTAATCATTGAATTTAAAATTTTATTTCTTGATTATTAGATATTTATAAAATTTTGAATTAAATTTTTATACATGTTAATTAAACTGAGAGGGAGATGGTTTTAGAAACAATAATTATTTTAAATAACAACCGTGTTTAACCACTATTTTTAATGATGATTATATTCAAACGGTGTTATTTCCTCTATATTTTTCTCTTTTATGACATGTACATGGTGAGATCATATAACCACGATAAGTTTAATTTAAGAAAGGTTTTTCTAATTATGCCCAAGCAGGGGTGCCCTACGCCCAGTTTGTGATCAGTTTCGAGATGAGATGACGGGCAATCTTTGGATAGAAAGACGGAAGTTAATGTCCACCTAAGATGGCTGCCGGACAGGACACCCGCCACCCCATGTGGGCCGAGGGACTGAGAAACAAGCTTTAATTAACATCTGTTCTGATTTCACTGTAGGAACTTGAACCACTGAGATAAGGATAACGACATAGTTAATTTTTTTTTTTTATTTCTCACTAATTAAAAATTATAAAATTGGGGCATCATATGTAGCGTAGCCGCCGGCCGCCACCTAACCAACCAATCCATAGTCGAAAAGATCTAAACAAGAAAAAGGAAGGAGCCCTTTTGAGTAACAGGTGGACACATAAGCCAATGAAATACAGCTATCAAACGAAAGGTCGTCTCTATCTTGTGGTAGCCACTGGTGATGAACATCAATGGGACGTTTAGACTATAAAATTGTCTTAATACTAAAATAACTGGGACGGTTTCACAGTAAAGCTGTTCCCCCATCTTTTTTTATTATTTTTTTTTAATTTTATCCCAACCTTTTTTATTTAATTTTTTATAAAATAATTTCTTAAAATAAAGTTTTAAATTGAAGTAGAAAAACATAATCTAAGATAAAAGGACTACCATTATGAATCTCAACCTTTTAGAATCTTGTTTATGGTTCAAAATTTTATTTTATTTATTTTTTAATTTTTTAATTTAAGATAAAAAAAATTATTAGAAAATAATTAAAAAGAGAGGAAGTTGTTGGTTAACTATATTTTTATTATAAAAAAAATTGTTCATGATATCAAAAGTTCTATTCAACTAAAAGAGTTTTATAGCAATGTTTTTTTTTATATTTTATTAAAAAAATAGGTTGGGATTTAGAAATGAATTTTTATCAATTTGAATTTTTTTAGATAAATTTAAAGGTACTTTGAGTTGATATATTAATTTATTAATATTATAAGAATGTTTATTAAATATTGTTAGATGATAATAAATCAAAAAATAAATTATTAAATCACTAAAATTCAGGCCATCTCTTTTAATTAAGAACAAAAAAAACAAATAACATGTTATTTGGTATTTTTTTTGCCAATGAAAAATAAATAAAAGAAAAGCTCATATGCCCATGCTATATTTTTTTTAATTTGGGCCAACCAATGGCCACCTTGGCTCAAGTGTTTGACTTCTATTTATTGAATCCATTATGTTTTTTATTCTTCTTTTTTAGTAAGATCTTATTAAAATAAATAGCTTAAAAATATATTAAAAATTTTATTTTATTCAATTTATATTTAGTTTCTTATGATATCATATTATCTTTTTATAAAATAATAAAATATATTTTAATCAAACCCTTCATAATTTATCATATTTTTCTTTTATTTTATTTTATTTATTCACTTTTGTGTGCAGTTTTTTATTATCACCTAATTAGATTAAAAAAAAATTTAAAAAGTTCTAGTGCGTCATTCTCATATTTGTTTTCTATAGCATCCACAACATAATCATTAAATATTATTTTTTATTTATTAAGATTTTCTTTTATGATTCTACATTATTTTTATTTCCAAAAATAAATATTTTGAATTAAAGATTTCCAAAAGCACATTAATAGGATAAAGATGTATTAATTAAAGGTGTATATTTTTATCCTTATTTTAGATCTTGTCCAGAGTGTGCTGGATATTTATTATAATTGCCTTCAAATTTCATTAAATGAACCACAATGCTAAAATAATTTTTTTTTCAGAAAATTAGATTAATAAGAAAAGGAAGGGTTAACACGAAAATTATTTCGTTTTTATAGAATTGAACTTACTGCTTTTCATATAAAAAATATTGAAATATAATTAAATAAAAAATTGAATTGCTTAACGATATAATATCATATATCTTAAATTACATAGATCTCGTAGCTTTTTAATTTAGTCTTCAATTTGCGTAAACATCTCTTTCTAACATTTTTCTGTGGAAATGATTCTTCATCTATTTGATTAAATGCACCTTTCAGCCTTTTGATTCACAAAAAAAATCTTGAAGCTAAAAAATGCATAAACAATGCTCCATTTTTACTTTTATTTGCATTGAAAAATAATTTTCAACTCAACCATCAACATAACATAGGTATATTGACCGGTATGAATTATATGGATGTGCTTTGTCATTATGGAGTGTAATGGCCTCAATTTATAGCTATTACTAGATCGATTGCATTCACCTTGCTGCAAGGCAATTTTAAGTTGCGTGTAAATTAATTGCACACCAACAATTCTATATCTTCTTATATTTCTCCAAAACAATATGTCATGTAACCTCACTTAAAAGAAATGTAGAATTGAAAGCCCAACTCACTTTATTAACATTTTAAGAAATATAAACATTGTCATTGATGAATTAACATGAAAATCTATTTTTTTATTATTTTTTTCTCTCTCAAACAAATAAAAAATATTATAAAAAAAATATAACAGTACAAAGAGGATGCTAGAATGCTCAAAAAATGATCAAAAATTAATTGAAGAGGTTAAAAAATACAAAGATTGAAATTTGACAAAATATATTAGATTGGCGGACTAACAAATAAAATTCAACTTGAGGAAGAAAAGTTCAAAATCAGATATTTATAAACTCAATTAAATTTTATTCAAGGTTTAATTGAATTTATGGAGGGTTTGATGGCAAGAAAAATTAATTTTGGAGTTAATTTGAGCTTTATTTGTAAGAAATTAAAGTTCTAGGGTCAAATTATAATTTTTAAAAGTTAATTTTGTTAAATCAGGGGCTTAATTGCATAAATATTAAAGTTTGATGGCCAATTAGGGACTTAATTGAAGAAATTTGAAACCAAGGATCAAACTGAAAAGGACACGTAAATTGAAGGGCTGCAATTAAATTGAATCAGGGCTAAATTGAAGAAATTAAAAATTTTTGATAAATTAAGGTTCAAATTGCATAAATTCAAGACCATGGACTAGTGTGAAAAAAAGAAGAAGCCAACTTCAGGGCTGACAATTGAATTTGACAGGGATGCAATTGAATAGATTTTTACAATCAAAATTGCAATTGAGGACTTGGTTGAATAAATCATAAATGAAAGATCAATGTGAACTCTGACATGATTTTTCCTCCATTTCCTTTTAAATTAAACGACATATTTTATCAATAATGGCGTCGTTTCATACATTGTTTATTAAAAAAAAAAAGCTCAGAATGGTGTTGTTTTAAACGACACTATAAGTTTTCCTCTTCTCCTGGATGCATGAAGCAGGGGAAGAAGAAGATTTTTTTCCTTTTATTTTCCAACTCCATCTCTCTCTCTCAAAAAGACATTGTCCAACCCCAATTGCCCAAAGCTTTTCATGTTGAAGAAAAGGAAAGGAATGTGCCCTTCGAGCGGTTTTTAGGGTGGCTACATAGTGGTTTTCTCTGTCTCTCTCTCTTGTTTTTCCTATAAAAACAAGAAAAAATAAGCAGAAAAAGGAAAAAGAGAAAAGAAGAGAAGGGGGAAAGACCGAAAAAAATGAATAGAGAAAAGAGAAAAGAAGGGGAGAAAAGGAAAGAAAAAAAAAGGAAGAGAATACAGGAGGAAAAGGAAGAAGAAGAAGAAGCACCACTGACCACCGTAGTCCCCCTGCAACAATGATAACACACCCATAGTTAGCACCGCGAGTAGTTGGTTGATGTCTAGTTAGTTGCACCAACTATTACCTTCCTTCTTTGTTCACCCTCTATTATTCACGTTACATGTGAAAAGTGGAGGGTGATCCATTGTTCTTTTTGCTGGGCTGAGCCCAGCCCATGCATTTAGGCTCGTTTCGGCCTTGTCCACAGATTTGGGCTGGATTCGACCTAGTTTAATTTTTTTTTTGAAAATTTTATTTTAAAAATGTGGGAGTTTTCCATCTTTTTGTATATGCCTTTTTGCTTAATATCGATCTCTATTTTATGTCATAAAAATACAAATTTGGTATTAACATTCCTGGTTTTCGTCAAAACTTACAAAATACAAAAAAAATAATAAAAAAATATTTTTATGCATACAACCAAGTATCTTAAAGATAAAAAAATCATATTGTATTTTTCATATATCAAAAAACAATGTTTTAGCATGTATTTTAGCTTTAATAATCAGTTTATTAAAGTTAAGAAAACATTAGCCAAAATTTTATGAACAAAAAAATTTATTTTATCTTTTAGTATTTGGAGTATGACATTACACGTAGTGCATATTCTGGATATTAAATTTTTTTTTTATGTTAGAATGGTTAAATTTTACCTATTAAGAGGAGAGCCTCCTTATTAATGAAGGATTTTCTTGAATCTTAGACAAATCATCAATTAAAAAACATAATAAAACCATAGTGTTTTATCAGACAACAAAATAATATAGCCTACCTTAGGTAGGGTGTATATAAGGTGCTATTACTTTTCATATACACTACCGATCACTGTACTCAATCTCTAAAACCTATTTGGGTTTTTAGTGATTAAAATATTAGGTGTCGACTCTCTTTCTATTTTTATTGATTAGAGATATAAATTTTTTATTTTTTAATATTTTTTAAATAGACTATTATATTTTCTTGAGAGCAGTGGATGATTGCCGTGATGTTTTATATGTGTAATAAACTGGTAAACCATGCAAAACTATCATTATCATGAATCAAATATCTAATCATCAATGGGTTCTTCAATTTCTTTCTTTTCCCTTACATGACTATCATTTTTTGTTGCATGTTTAGTTGGTTTTCAGATTATTGTTGAAGTATTAGTTAGCTGTTATTATTGGATTCTTAGCATATTTGTTTGTTTTTAACTTAATTATTGTGTTAAAGACAATAAATAATATTTTATCAGAATAATTTTGCTATGTAAGTTTTCAATTAGAGCATCAGAGGTTGGGTTTTAAATGTTTCCTCTGCTGAACTTAGAAAAGGGTGTTCTTATTTTAGATAATTTTTTTTATTTTACTTTATATAAAAAATAAATAACAAGCAATCTCAACATATTATATTATATAAATATAAGAAATAATTATGAAAAAAACAAATATAAATACAAGTCATATTACATGGAGAATAAATATAAATGCGAGGCAAGCTAAATATCAATTAACCTAAAACTAATTAAGCAATCATAAGGAGTAAAAAAACAAAAAGCTGATAAACAAATAAAAACTTAGCTAACTTGTAAACTAATGGAGAAGCTTCGTTTCCAAGCTCCAGCAAACAACAAATAAATATGAGTGGTTTCTTGTAAATATATTTTTTTAAAAAAATAATAAAACATTATATCAGATGAATGGGCCCAAAAAAATAAAGAACCTGTAAAAAAATAAAGACTTGGTTAACATGTGGATTGAAGTAAAGCTCTGCTTTCCAAACCTCAATGAGGAACAAAGCAATGTAAGTGGTTTCCTATAGTTTTTTTTTTAGAAAAGGTGAAAAAGCAAGATATTAGATGAATGATCAAAGGCTAACAGTAGCAGTTAAAGTAGAGCGTAAACTAAAAAGACCTGTTAAAAGTTAACTCACAGCAAGAACACCTAGCTAGAGAGCTGTAAAAGCAAGGGGGAAGAGAGAGATGAAAGAGGTGTGTAAAATCTTAGTTAACTGAAACAGAGAAGGAAAAGCCCTCCACTCCAACCCTTAACAGATACCCAACAAAAGCTGACAAATTACTATAACAATATATATATATATATATATATATATATATATATATATATATATATATATAATTTAGCATCATAACATATGAATAACTAAAGGCTAAAAGTAGCAGATAAAATAGAAGATAGTGTTGTTTCAAAAAAAAAAAAAAAAAAAGAAAAAACTAGCAAGATCAAAGGTTCAAAATATAGACAGACAAACCAATTTCAAAGTGGTTCCAAAAGACCAAAAAAAAAAGAAGATGCAGAGAACAAACGGACCCGAAGGAAAAGCGTAAGCAGAAGAGTGTAAAACCCCCCGTAGACCCATAACCCCTTAATTGCAATGATCCTCAGAGAAATACATTAGCGATCAATGGTAGAACCCAATATCAGTCAATTCAGAAAAGAGGCACCAAAAAGCTTCAAAGTGAGCATCTAAGCCATGAGAAAATTGAATCCACAGTATACCCATAAACACGCCATAGAGAAGTGAGAAATGAAAAGGAGATGAAGCCTAATTTTTTTATAGTCCTTAAAGCCAAGAAGCCAATTATTTTTTATAACATCCATATGAGAGCCCAACACAGCAATTATTTTTTAGAGCCTCTCGAACCAGTAAGCCCAGTCATTCACGCGAGAGCTCAATACACCAATCACATATGAGATCCTTGCACGCCACTTATCTTTCCCAACACGCATTTTAGAATAAACAATACAATTAACAGCCATGCACTTGAGAGTACACAGTACAGTTTTTTATAAAGTACACAGTGTATAATGTTTTATCGATGAAAAAGCCTGGCACACCACAGTGCACAATGAAAGAGCCCATCACAGTAATTACATTTTTTGAAAGAGCTTTGCACCCTAATTTTTTATTTATTTATTTATTATTTTCAGAGCCTCTCACACACCAATTACATGTGAGATCCTAGCACACCAATTATCTTTCCTAACATACAGTAGAGAGTAGCAATTCACAATGCAATCATGCATAATCTATAGTAATTCACTAATGAGATTTAGTTTTTTTTTAAATAAAATAGTTGTTATATATTGTGTTATGAGTTAAATTATTTTTTAAAACAATGTAAAATAAACACAGAAACATTGATAATCACTTCTTATAATATTAAAAAACTATAATTAGATAACAAAAAATAAATTTGGACATTTATAAAAATAAACCGAGAAACATATTTGTAAACTTAAGCGATCTTTTTTATCTAATCATGGTTTTTTTTTGTCTAATCATGATTAAAGTTGATATAATTTTAAAATAATATTTTTTTTATATAATATTAAACTAGTATATGTTAGATCAATTTGATTAACACAAGTTAATTGTTAAATAAGAACTTGGATTATGAGCATGATTACAATGCATTAATCCTATTAATCAAATATTTTTTTTTATTTTTTTTTTATTTTCTTTCATGACGAAGACTCTAGATTGGGCAAAATTCAAGACTAAATTAAAGAATGTGTTAAAAAATTAAGAGTAAAAATAAAAGAAGAGAGCTTGCTCTCGAGTAGACTAAAATGTTATTAAAATTTAAAGACTAATTTAAAAAGAAAAAAAATAATGTATGCAAAACACATGAGAGAAGCCGCTAGATTGAGATGGCTTGGTATTAGATCCTCTAATATTAGAAGGATATATTTTTTAATGTAATTAGAATCATGATAGAATGAGCTTTCTCTGGAAGCATCACTTGTAACCTATTTACATGAGTTTAATAGATTTATCAAGGTTTGGTTGGTTTTTTTCGATTTTTTTAAAGTTTATTTTTATTAATTTAAAATATATTGTTTTGATATATTTTTCAGTAAAAATTACTTTAAAAAATAATTATTATTAGAATATTAAATGCTACCTAAACCCTTGAATGTGTGTTTGGTAATGTAATACATGCTATTTTTTAATTGAAAATAAATAAAAATTATAATTTTTTTTTTAAATTTTAACATCAATATATAAAAATTATCAAAAATCACATAAAACATTAATTTAGTGTTTTTTATGAAATAATTTAAGATTTTTTATTGAAAAACAAAAATTACCAGACTATAATATATTTGAGAAATTAATTTTATTGAATATTGATATTAAAAAAAAAGAAGATGCACCTGGTTGGAGTTTTATAGTTTTTGTTGTTGCATCTTCTTATCCATTTAAGGATTAAATTAGAAATTTTTTTAAAACCATTACTGCTTCAATTCACTATAATTTATAATAGAACAAACAATAATTTTAGCTATAGTAGAAAATTTCAAGGAGGTGTTCGACATTAGATTGAACCTACTTTTCATTAAAAATTAAAATTGTTTTCTTCAAATAATGTAATAATATAAAAAAATTTAAAAAATTGAAAAATCAAAAAAATCTGTATGTGATATCCTCATTTCATTTGATGCCAGTTTGGGATCCACTCCTTTTCGAGTAGTAGCAGCACACAATCTTTTTGAGCGGGTCTAGCAGAAGGTAATGCGGGTCCCGAGAAAACTTGGCCTCGCAGGTCTAGCTGAAGGTAATGCGGGTCCCGAGAAAACTTGGCCTCGACCGACCGAGACGGAAATGATTGGCATATGTCATGGGGACAAGTACGTCGAGGGATCTGGTCAAAATCTGCCGATTTCATGGCACGATCTTCTGTTGCCAGAAATTACAGGGCATCGATAAACAATTAGCGACTCCAATTAAAAATACATAGCAGGAAATCTAATCATATAATAAGATCAACAACACCGAGCATGCTTCTCCGATCAACATATAACATATACGAAGAAAGATTGGAAGAGGTCATCTCTACCATCTATATAAATTAAGAAAACTAACCCGTTGACTTCTGTATCAGATAAGGCAGTTAATATAATAATGGGCCGGATAGAATGCATGCCTTAAAAAAAAAAGGATTTTGAACTTCTTTTCTTTTGAAACAAGATTTTTCAGAAAAATATTTGGGATCATAGTAATTTTTATTTTTTATTGAATTATAAAAAATTAATATTTAGTTGATCAAATACAGTAATTTTAGCTAAATACATATTTTTTAAATGTGCTTTCTTAAATAATAATTAAAAATATTTTTTTAAATCATATTTATAAGCTACCACATAGTCTAATACACACTTAAAGTATTTCTCTGTTTTTTGCCGATGCATAATACAGAGTCTTGACATACATTCCAGCAATATATTCAATAAAGAGAGGCAGGAATTTTAAGATGCGAGCAGGCTAACTTTCTTCATTTAGTTTAGAACTAGGTGCCTGTGCTTCGTCATGAAGATGGAATATTTCTTCTATAAGCAAAATAATGATTAGGTGCTGTAAAAAAAAAAGATTTGTGACTCAAATTATGACATGATTGGGTCAAATAAATTATCTTTATTTTAATTAGATGGTAAAACATAAGCAATGACAATATATATATAAGTAATCATGGTAACTTGAGGATTTTTTTTCAAAACATGACAAAATAATGTAGTTTAATTCAAAACTTTTTAAATATAACATGATGAAATGGGATAAATTTTTTTTTTTAAAAAAATCAGTCATGATAACCCCAAGTTAGTATGATAACTTTATAACTTTAATAATCATGGCTGATCCAATATGAGATGTTATGCTAAATCCATAATCTAAATTTTGAGATTAAAATAATTCAATAGAAAAAAATAAAGCTCATTTTTAAATAAAAAACTATCAACCCATGTTAATATTTAAAACTTGTAAATTGAGTTATTAGATTTGAAACACTCTATCTAGAAAAAAAATCATAAAACTCAATTATCAACCAATCAAATATTAAAAAATAAAATTAAAAAAAAATAATTTCAATTGTACAAAAAGATTAAAAAAATAGTAATTGAAATAATGAAGATTAAAATTACAATACAAAATAAACTTTATATTTGGTTGAAGGGTGAAATTGAAAAGGAAAATAACTTAAACAAAAGGAAAATAATACAAATAATGAGGATTGAATTGAGAAAAATAATATGCTATAAATTTAAATTGAAGTATGAAACTGAAAATAAATAAAATTTTTATAAAGAGGCAAATAAAGAAAAAATAAAAACTAAAATAATGAGGACTAAATTGAAAGAAATAATAATATAAATTTGGAATGAAGGATGAAATTAAAAAATAATAAAACTTTTCTAAAACAACTAAGAAAAAAAAAGAATTGAAATTTAAATATCAATAACAAAGATAGTCAAATTATGATTTTCAAGGAGGAGAGAGAAAAAAGTCGATTATCAACAAACCATCCTACTACCACTGACATGCACCATACCAATAGAAAAAAGATATGACAACATTTCTAAAAATATAATGAAAAGATATTTTTAATTGATAAGAGATGTTATATACACATCCTAAAGTGTTTGAGGATTCTCACATGTTTTTATATATATATATATATATATATATATATATATATATATATATAAAGTTATTCTAAGTTAATACGATAATAACAAAAAAACTCTTTGTCACTTGTTTTAATATTTTTGTTTTTAAGGGAATTTTGATCATTTAATTATGATATTATTTTTTTAATTTGTTCTATTTAGTCAAATATCAAATTGCAACTCAATTGATATAATAATAATAAAAAAAACCATTGTAAAAATACTAAATTATCCCTTGATGTCAATTTTAAAGAATTTTAAGTTAAGCATATTTTGGTTGTTTTAATGCAAAAAAGACTTATTTAGACCTAATTAATTAATTTAATAATGATTGATATATCTTGTAAAAAAAATATAAATGCCACTAATAACTAATTTTAAGATCTTTAGTTTAAAAGGTAAAATTGCTATTACATTGTTCTTATGAATAATATAAATGGATGGGGTGAACACTATTTTTCATAGGGAGTTTAGCTTTTTTAATCTTGATTAGCATAATTCTCTATTGAATCCAATTATATCAATCACTTGTAATTAAACAAGAACATATTAAAGTAGCTATAGACACTTTGGCTCCCCCACAATTCCATGGAACCACCAACTTACCATTATAGTATGTCCATCCTTAAGTCAAAATTCTCAGCAGAAAATAGTAATTCGGACAACAAACGAAAAATCAAACCTATCCATCCAATTGTTCAAAAACAATCAGCATCAAAATAATTTAAAATTGCGACCACAAAACTAATAAAGAAAAAATGAAAAACAGCCTCAACCACTGAATGGGACATACTATCAGCGCTTTCCATGAAGGATGCAAGATATAATATTGGCTTCAAACAAAAACGTAAGAAGGCATGGACTAGGACTGTGTCCTGTCTCAACTAATTTAAACCGTGGACGTGATAACCACTTTGATCATATTCCTTTTCTGGTACTCCGTACTAATTCTTCACATAAATATAGACCTCGTTTGATGTTTCTTGTCACGTAACCAAGTTTGTCACAGGTCATATTTGCTTCAGTTTCAGGGAAAAACCATGGGGTGGCAAAAGAAGGAAAAAATGCTCTTAGGTTGTGCCATCTTCAGAGAACCCTTCCATGTCGTGACCATTACCCTCCTCAGTCTCTTGCTCCCTCTCTCATTTCTCCTCCTTGCCAGGCTCTCTAGCTATAACTATATGTTGACCGTCTTATCTGATCCTACACAGCAATCACCCTCTTCTTTCATCTTATCCTTATTGTTGTCCATCAATCCATCAATTCTGTGTTTTCTTGTTTCAATTGTTAGCATAGCTACTCTTATTCACGGCTTGGGAGGAAGAGCCACCCTTCTAAGCGAGTCACCAGGCGTAATTTACAGGCCCGGATTGTACACTGCATGGATTGTGTTATGCACTTTACAAATTTGTGTTGGCTTGGGCATTGAAGGGAGCATAGCCGCTGGAATATTTGATGGTTCTGGTTTTGATTCTCGAAGAGGTTTATTGTGTAGATACATATTTTTCTTGGGGTTGCATGAGACCATGATCCACTGGTCAAGAACTGTTGTTAAGCCAGTGGTTGATGACACGATCTTTGGTGCCGCTGGAGATGAGAAGTGGGTTCAGAGGGTGGCCACAGCTTTGAGTTATGGTACTTTGTGGTGGTTGAGTATAAGGGATGAAGTTGAGTCTCTCGTTTTCGTAGCAGAGGCAAAGATACAGCTGTCGATGAATTTACGAGTGGCTGATTTGATTGGTTGGTGGCTGTATTACCTGACAGTGACGATCGGAATGGTAAGAGTTGTCAAGAGTCTTATCTGGATTGGGGCGATTCTGCTCTGCAAGAGGGTAGGACGGAATTCTACGGAGACCTGTGAGGATGAATGTGACAAGGTCTGAACTTGACCTTTTCTCTTCCACGCCGAGGCTCATCCTCTTTTTTGTTTTTTTTTTTTTTTGCTTCTTAATAGTATATTCTCGTTCTTCATTCTGAGCAATTGCTCTTTAACATGTCTCCTTCCTTTCTTAATGAGTTGTAACACCGAAAATTGTACGTAGGAGTCTTCGTTTTCTTAACTGTAAATTTGTGGGGAAAGAAAGCTGTAAAATTAGTCAACCCATTTGGAGATGTCCAATTTATTACGTAAAAAAATGCTTGGTTTATGACTTTTTGATATGGGCTTTTACCTCTTTGCTGGGGGCGAAGGTGGCTTGCCGGAAAGTAATGGTGGCGAAACCTGAATATATAGAGCCACCTAATTGGCCACTTGTTTTAAGAACCTTTTCCTTCCTTTCTCCGTTCTGAATCCTTTAGCTGGGCTAGCGACTAGTCCATTGGATGCATCGAAAATCGAAAATCGAAAATTGAAAATCAATCAGCCAATATGAAAGCTTAATTAGATTAAGAAGACCTGTTTATTTTTATATTTTAAAATTATTTTAATATGTTGATGTAAAAATTAATTTTTTAAATTAAAAAATATTATTTAGATATATTTTTAAATAAAATTTATTTTTTAAATAATCGTTATCCCACTTTGAAATAATTCTACAATCCACACACGGGAATGGACTTGTTGATGGTCGAAATTGGAATTAAACGGAAGCTAAACATTTGATTATTTGGAATTAAATGGAAAGTATGCGCTCGAGAACTTTTGACATACAATAAAAGGAATCTTGAAATTGGGTGAGGTATTTTTAGATACCAAGTCATAGAGGTTAAATCTGATGATGTGTTTGCTAAGGTTTCATTTCAAGAATTCTGTTCAGTTTCTTGTTGTATAACCCTTTAGATGTATACTAGTTTCTTGCTTGCAATTTCACATAAGGCTGAAGCTAAATTTTTTAAGATAAAAAAATAATATTTAAATTGTTAAATTTTTTTCAATATTATTATTATACTCAATATAAAAGTTTAAACTTGAAAATTTTTAACTTAATTTTTTATTAACATTTAATTAATCTGCTAAACTTACTAGTTATAAACTTTATTAATTTGAATTAATTTTTTAATTTTATTATATAATAAAAATATAAAAAATTATTTACCATCAATTCAATACTAAATTAAATTTAATAAAAATCTCACACTAAATAATAGAATAAAAAAACCAAAATATAAATAAAAAAAATAATACAATGGGCCATTTAAATAGCTAGGCTGTCCAAAATAGCAAGGTTTGTTGAACTGAAGGAATCTCGTATGCCTAGCCGAATAATTTTTTTCTTTTTCTTTTATTTTTAAAAGAAAACAACCAAGAAGAAATTAAACTGGTGACCTCAAGCTGAATTTTGAGTGCATCAACCAACCACGCTAGCATAACAAGATGAAGTTGTTATAAAACATTTAAGAAAATGATTAACTTGGTTCACTAAAATTGGCCACATGTGTTTTAGTTCTATTTATAATTAAAATGCAAGTCATTCTGCTATCTCGAATTAAAAAATTCAGGACCAATTTCAAATCCTTAAAAAAGAGACAAATGTTATGAGAATTCGTTTATAACAAGTTTCTATGTACCTAGGAGATTCCTCTCCATTTCTTTTTCCTTTTAATTCTATTACATTTTTCACCGTTACTATACATAGCAAATTTATTTCAAGTTTCAACTCTCTTTTTTCTAGAAATTGTTCTTGATTCTTTCTTTCTTCTAAGTTTTCATATTCATTGCATAACTTTCAAATAACACATTGACTTATACTTAATTTTTATTAAATAGAAAAAAGATGATGAATTTTAAACTCGTGACTGCTTAATCAATAAAACTTTGATACCATATTAAAAAACTATCTCAACCTAAATGTTTAACTTGTTAAGTGGGATTTTAAGATATGATTTATATTACTCTCTAATACACTAACTCAAATAAAAGTTATTTGACCTTGAAACTTGTATAAGACCAAAGTATCTTGTGCTTAATTTTTAAATATAATAGGGTAGTGAGATTCGAACTCGTGATCATTTGGTTACTAAAGTCTTAATATCATGTTAAATAATCATCTTAATCCAATAACATAAATTATTAGATGAGACCCCAAGATATAATTTATATAAATATCTAACAATAACTACTTATAAAAATGATACCCTTATATTCTAAAATGGTTGATGATCAATGAAAAATCATTATAAAACAAATATCTTTAATCACATTAATAATTTGGGTTATGAAATCAATTTAGTTATAATACTAATTTTTGTGTTAGGATGACAAAGGCATGGTCTCCATGTTGAGAAATTGAGGGATGGATTCAAAATACAATGATATTGCATAATTGATGGGAAAAACAAATGGTGCAAAAGAAAAGGGAAAAAATTTAAGTTTGATTTTTTTTGAAAAAAATAAATCAAAGAATGCAAACATTACAGACCTGATAATTAACAAAGAAACCACTATATTCTAAACCCACTAGTTGTCTATATTATTATTTTAGTTGAATGGATTATAGAAAATTTTGTCTGTATTATTATCTTAGTCGAATGGATTATAGAAAATTCATTATTAGAAATTATCAAACACAAATTAAAATATCAATAAAAAATATTGTTGGTAAATTATAGTGACATTTATGGATATAATATTCTCTTATTATTTCCATCAACATTCACCTATGGAAAAATTTTTCATTGGTGACTACTAACAGAATTACAATTATAAATGAAAAAAGAAGGAAAAATGATGTGTCAATATTTTAGATGGAATTATTAAGAAAATACATCTATTGCTAATACCCATAAGCAATATTTAAGTCATAACCTGATAAATAACCTCTTTTCCTCCCTTTTATTTGTTTTTCTTCCTTTTTAACACTACAGAAAATAACCCATAACACTCCTTTATTTTATCACAAACCAATATCTCATTATCATAAATCCGCCCACACCAATACAAAGTCTGTCAAGATCTCTATTCTAATTTAATATTTTTTAAATATTCACCATATCAAGTAAGCAAAACTATTCTTTTTGTTGCAATCCATTTTTCAAATGTTATTTTTTGGCATTTTAATATCGTATATGTAATTTGTTTATGTGTTTACTTATTTTATATATATGAATGTATGATTTTTACATATTAAGGTTTGTTTAAAATTTTAAAAAATTATATTTGTTTGTCATCTGATGAAATTGAGTTTGATTTTATAACTTAGGTGTTTTATAATAAATAATGGTTTACTTTATGGATACATTTTATATTTTTTTAATTTTATTGTTAAGTTAAAACTTTCAGTAAATTTAAAGGAATTTGATTTTTTATATATAGAAAATTGATGGTGATTTAAGGGTACTATTAAAATAAATTGAATAACTTTGAATTGAACCAATGATAGCTAATGAGTTGGGTACCAATAATTTGTTCAGTTTACATTATTAATTAAGACATGTTGTCATTAATATTCTACATATATTTCATATAGGTAATGAATGATCATTATTGGATATATCGAGTTTTACTCAAAAGAGTTAGGATGAATTATTGTAATGAGATTAAGAATTTTACTAAATACACACTATCTAATCCAAAATTGATTAGTGTAGGCAATATTAGGCCTCGTTTGCTTGCTGAAAAATAGTCCCCTTTAGAAAAGTGGTTTTCTTGAAAAATAAATTCCTATAAAGTAAATTATTTTTTGATATATGGTAGTATCATGAAAAATAACTTGAAAAATATTTTTCAGAGTTTGACTATGTCATAAAAAATGAGCTAAAAAATAACTTGTTAATATTTTTTTCAAGTTTATTAAAATAATGAGGAACAAATCTTACAAATTAAAAAGTTGAATGAGAATGAAATTGAAAAAAAAAACTAATTTTATAAATTATCTCAGATAAAATAAATAACAATAAAAATAATAAAGATCAAATTTAGCATATAAAAAAGTTGAAAGATGATGGAATAAAAAAATAATTATAATATCATAAGTTATTTCAAATAAAATATATAATAATTAAAAGAATGAGGACCAAATCTAATAAATAAAAAATTTCAATTAAAAAAATAATAAGAGAAAAGAAAATAACAATTATAAAAATGAAAACCAAAGTTAATATAAAAGTCAAATTAAATCAAAATCCAAAGGGTGAGAATGACAAAAAAATAAAAAAATATAGCAATCAAAAGTTTGATGCCCAAATTTGATATAATCAGCAAGTAATATGAAATTTTTAATTTTCTTACAACTTTTGAAAAGTGTTTCCTTTCAAAATAAAATAAAAATACATTTCTAAAAACCAATTTAAATTTTCCTTTGAAACAAACATGGCTTAATAAACACAGAAAAGTTTAGAAATTAATTTCTAAAAAATTACTTCCATGAAACAAACACGACCTTAGATCTTATTGTAAGAGGTGTAAAAATAAAAGTTTCTTAATCCAGATATTGTTAAGATGCATATTTTACATAAAGGAGTCATAGAGAAATCATTGTGTTGATTTACACATAGAGATCTATATGTTCCTTATGAGACTATAATAAAAAGAATGGTTGGGTCAACTTTTAGTTTTAGCAACGTATATGAAGTATAGATGATAATAGTAATTGTTATAAGAGTATGCTTATAAATACATTAAGAATGAATCAAAGTAATGTAGATAAATGTTCAATAGTAAAAGAAGAACCAAATATAGATGTAATTAAGTTTTCTTTATCTTTGAAAAGATTTTGATGAACCATTATAGGATGGATGTATAAATCACAGTAACTTACCGGTCATTAGATAGGTGTTTACCATTAAGTTAGATTATGAATTGAATGATTCAAATTATAATATAATCGTCAAATAAGTGAAAAACATTTTACATGAAAAGAATAGACTGAAAGAGAACTTCTATACTGTTAAATTTATGATGAATCCCTTTAGACTAGGATACCAGAAAATTGATATATATCCAAACTTTTATATGTTATACTACATAGAAAATATATATTTGACTGAGTGCAAAACCTATAAGCATGCTTAGTATAAACCTAGAACTAGCAAAGAAAGGACTTTTATTGCAAATATAAAACTAAGATACTTGCTAATCACTCATAGACTACAAAGGTTATTCATATCTTCAAGGACTTCTAAGCACATAACATAACATCAATCACATGATATGATAAATGAATCATGATGCACTTTTTTTATTGTGAAGCCTGGAAGTTATTTAATAGGATGCGTCTTTAATTTTTAATGGAATCACAAAAAATATATATTAGGTTATATATAAATGGATTCCATTCATTCTAGTTATTGGTTACACCATATTCTTGTTGGCTAGTCATACATGATCCTGATACTCTAGTTAATAATATAGGTTTTTGTCTTTAATTAATGAGTTGAAGTAGTTATGTTTCTTTGAAACATTGATGTGGACTATCAATGATTTTCATGCATATAAGATGATTTCTGGTTGGAGCACACATGTAAAATTAAATGTCCATATTGTATAGAAAATAAAAAGGCCTTCACCTTATACATAATGGTAAAACATCTTTTTGTTATTGCCATTAGAGGTTTTTGCCAAATGTTCACAAGTATAAAAAATAAAAAAAAAACTTTTTTATAGATAGAGTTGAAACGGATGTTGTATTACTAATATCATTTAGTGAAAAATTTTATAATGTGGTCTCATGGCATGAGGGCATTATGTTTAGTTTTTATTGTGATATGCAGAAGTTTCTTTGTTTTGGTATGACTCATAACTAGGTTAAATGAAGTATTTTTAGGGAGCATTTTTTTAAAAAAACTAATCACCTCCGTCCTAATTTAGATGTCATACATATTGAAAAGAACATATTTAAAAATTATTTTTAACATCGCTTTGCCATTATAAGAATATGGAATTGTTTTATTATAGATCACAAGTAGCAAAGTCCAAAGCCAACTTCACCCTGAACAATAATGCACAGTTACTTGTTTAGCAATGGTATAAGAGTTTGCATTTTCTTGATGGATGTAGTTCAAATATATCTAGATTGATGGATTTAAAGGATGATAGATTATATTGAATAAAAAGTTATGACTGCTATATATTTATGTAAACACTTATTCCATTTGCTTAATAAGATTTATTACCAAAAAGAATATAGGATGCATCCACGAGGACTAATCACTTTTTTTAGATATATGCTATAAACAAATTGCATACTCAACACATTAAGAAGTTTGAAACTAATATAGTCCAAACAATCTGCAAACTTGAGATGATACCCCCTCTGTTTTTATTTAACTCAATGGATCATCTACTTATACATTTACTGTTTCAGACAAAAGTTAGACGCTTTATTTAGTACAAATAGATGTATCCATTTGAGAGGTTAGAGATTACACATGCATTCTAATTACATTTCTATTATCATGTTTTTTTTTTAATTTAAAATATTCATTTAATTCCATGCAGATATTTGTTCAATCTCAAGAAAAAAAATTATCAACAAGGCACAAGTTGAGATTTTAATATGCAATGCTTATATTGTTGAAGAGATCTCAGTATTTATTTTGTACTATTTTGAGTTTTATTTGATAACAAGAATCAATCGTGTTCCAAGACATGATAACGGTTGGGAAATGATTTTGAGTGATAATTTCTCAATATTTTCCCATCATAGATTAACTTTACAAAAAAATATAGTGAGGGGAAAATACTTGCAAGAAATCAAATTTAGACATGTATATAATTATATGTTATTTAACTACAATAAATTAAAACCTTTTACTTGGTAAATACAATATTAACATGTTATTTTTAAATAATTTAATTTCTCTTATACTCTTACAAACTAATAGATTGAGAAATTCTTTATAGGCAACATCGTCAATTTTTACCATCTCAAAATTCAATTATGACTGAATTTTAAAATTTTCAATTTTAAGACAAACAATTTACCAATGGTTCAAAATAATTTTTCATGTGGTTTGGAACACATGTAAGCATTACTTAATAATTCTTATCTCACATAATAATTAATTTCATTACATGTTTTTAACTGTTAATGGTTGTATTCATATACCATGTTTATCAAATGAGAGGGAATACTGGTTGTAGTTTAAATTTACTGTGTTTGGGTTCTAAAATAAAGGTCAAGTGCTATAATGAGTATTTCATCAATGAATATGTCTTTCATACTAAAGAGTATGATCAGGGTATAAAGACATATAATAATGAACTTTACATTAAAATATCAACTTTTAATGAGTTTGAAGTTCATTATTATTGGAAGTTAGAATAGGTGATTGAACTATAATATCATAGCAAACAGAATAAAGTCTTTTTATTCAAATAATATTGCTTTGATACCACTAATAAAAAAATTAGAGAAGATCCGTATCATGGTTTGATAGAAATTAATAAAAGTCTAGACTTCGCTATATCAACGATTTATTTGTTTTCACCGAGTAATGCCAATAAGTTTATTATATATGCACTTTTTTATTTAGAAAGAATCATTCTAAGGTTGATTGATTATAGTGAAAATTAAACATAGAAATCGTGTTTAAGTTGTTTAGGATGGTAACAATGAAGCAACTGCTAGAGATGAATTTTTTCAAATTGATGAGTTAGTTAATGCATATCGAGTTACTTGGTCTACCAATTCATAAGAAAATTCAAATTTATTTGTAGCTAAGAATATTTTTATTGATGTTGATGTTGAGAAGTTAAATGATTATTGAGAACTAGTGGACATACAACAGTTGATAAATATGATGATATCGATGAGCATCAATTTAGAGAAAAAATTGGTGATGGACACGACAATGATGATGAAAAAGAAGAAAAAGAAGAAGAAGATAATTCTAATTAATTTGTAAAATATCAATGTGTAGTAAAATTAACTTTAATGTAATTTGTTTTGTTGTTTCGTTATATTGAATTATTGTTAACACTAATATAATATTTATTGTTGTGATTTTATTATTATATTATTGAATAAAAATGGTGTTATAGTGTTGTGATTTTATTGTATTTGTAGGTTGGATAGATAGAGAATATTAAATAACTAGAAAAAGAAATTGTTTTACACCGATTTGATTGTCGATGGTCCATAGAATATCAATATAGTTATCAATAGACTAAGTCTATCTAAAAGTTCTAGAGAAATGAAATAAAAAGAATAGGATCATGTCACTGATGATTACATATGGAATTATCAATGGAATAAAAATTATAATAATTTGCCACCAAGACTTTTATATAGAATCACCGATGAATTTAGTTTCTTGAAAAATTATAGAGTTAAAAAAATTACAAGAACATGCTACTAAGACTTAAAAACAAAATTACCAATTGTGTTTGATAGATTTACTTAGGTTTATGTGATGTTGTTAATTAGCTTAACTATGTTAATATTATTTTTTTAATTATATTAGTAAGAAAGATTTGTTTGGGTTATGGTGTTGTGCTAATTTTTAGAAATGAGAATTTACTATATTAATTTGAATTTGTATTAATGTTTTGATTGTTTTACAAGAGAAAATATGTGAAAATATTGGGTTTTATCTTACTTTCAACTTTGGATCATGTTCTTTTCATTATATCTTTATTATGACCAATTTGCATAAAGTTTGGTGAACCTTTTATAAGGCATATAAATGTTTGTTGGGTTGTTTGTATGGTTGATTTTCTAGGTAATCAAATTTTGGGTAATCTCCTGTATAGAGAAGTTGTTGCCGAGTTTTTTTAAGTAAAAAATATTGAAAATGTTATTTTTGTTTTTACACTATAATTTGTTTAAATGATCATTAATGAGTAATATGAAAAGGAGCATTGTTGGTCTTCTAACAACACTTTTGATGACCACTAGTTGTTAGGTGCCGACCATAACTAAACGCTTGAGGCAAAAAGACCTTCTATTGATGTAGACTCATTAAGTGTGATGCCACCTTACAGAGGGGGGTGTCTATTTTGAGCAGCATGTATATATTAGGAAATACATTGCTTATTAGAAGCGCTTAAAATTTGACACGATCAAAAAATTGATGTCTTTCCCAAGTGGACGAATGTCAAAGTAATAAATAACACGACAAGACTAGGGTCGAACCACAAAGAGGTTAACTATACCACATGATTATACCATATAGTTGGGCTATGAAAGTGTCAAGTATTTGTTATACAACACAAATCTAGATTAACCATTTAACAAGTAAAGTATTAAAAGTGAACAATATAACAAATAAAAAAGATATTAGTATCAAATATTAAGGTGTATGTTGAGTTTCTACTATATTTATTCTTACACTATTAATGTAACATTTTCACATAAACATAATAAACTCAACTAAAGATAATAAAAGAGAGAAACATGAATAAAAAAGATAATAACATAAATAAGATAAAAGTTAACTAAATAAAGGAAAGGATATGAGAAGTATAAACAAGAGATTAATATAATCAAAATTTAAGCATTATAATAAAGAAAGAGTAAGAACATGATCTTGATATGAAAACTAAAATGTCTAAATACATGATTAATGCCTTCTTTTATAGGCTAAACTATTGATTTTTTGACTAATTATTGAGTGGGTGACAACATCTTGACTTGGTGACAATCCTTATCTTATTATCTAAACAAAATATCATTGCTAATATCAGAATTTAAACAGATTTAAATCATGAAAGTTTTAGAAAATTATCTCAATTTTACAACAAAAAAACAATTATGGTCATTTGGACTTCTAGAACTCAAGATATGGGTTGAACACTAAACAGTGTTTGGGCTGCATAACAGATTTAGACTTTTTTTTGTTGTTGCTAAGATTTGGACTTCCAAATAGCAGAATGAGTCTTGCATTCTCATGAATGTTTTAGGCATATACTTTATCTTTCCATCCATATAGAGCAGACCCAAATCTAAGTTCTATAGCTCCAGATATGACCCAATAACTGAACAATATTTCAATTTGGATTGAACCAGCATCTCTTTTCTAAACTTCACCATCTCTTTGTCTCTTTAATTTCAAAAGTTGAACTCGTCAATCAATCCTTTGATTTATATGATAGGCTTACATTTAAGATGGACATTTACTGACATGACTAAAATATTGATGTCTTCTTCTAAGTGTAGGAGTGTCGAAGTAATAAATAACCTGGCAAGACCATGGTTGAACCATAGGGAGGTTAATTATATAAATTATAGATAAGAATAATATAACAACAACAACAACAACAACAACAACAACAATAATAATAATAAAGAAGAAGAAGAAGTTGATGAAAACTTTGAAATGGAATATTAATGTAATGATTAAACAATGATAACAATAAATGTCAAGGTTAGAGGATCCATTAATAGGATGTCAAACAAGTATAGTATAAACTCTTATTATTCAATTGCAAACCACACACAAAGGAGGTTCCAATCAGATTATAAATTGTTAACATGATTACATTAGTTATCTTATTCGACTAATGCTAATATTTGTAAATCTCGTCAGGCATTTATGATTATAACTTATATTAACAACAAATCAAGTTTCTTTCATAGCTCAGGTGTCGGTTATACCATACAGTATGAGCTATAAAAATACCAAGCATTTGTTGTATTAAGTGTTATACAACATAATTCTAGATTAGTCATTTACCAAGCAAAATATTAAAAAGTGAACAACATTATAAATGAAAAACATGTTAGTATCAAACATTAAAGTCCATATTAAGTTTACACTATATTTATTCTTACACCATTAGTATAACCTTTTCACCTTGATATAATAAATTAAATTAGACATAATAAACTTAACTAAACATAATGGAAGAAAAAAATAAGATATTAATGAAAATAAAACTTAAGCATTACAAAAATATAAAGAGCGAAAGTAAGAGCATGATCTTGATCTGGAAACCAAGATGCCTAAATGCATGGCAAATGCCTCTTTTTACAGGCTAAAATTAAGCACTATTAATTTAATAACTAATTGATGAGTGAGTGACCAACTCTTGACTTGATGACAATCCTTATCTTCTTTTGTTTGCCCAAACGTCATTGATAACGTCAGAATTAGAACCATTTAAAAATGAAAGTTGCAGAAAATTGTCTCAGTTTTTCAAGAAAACAAATGGAGGTCATTTGGACTTCTAGAACTCTAGATATGAGTCAAACACTGAATAATATTCAGGTTATAGGATAAATTCAGACTTCTTCATTGTTGTTATAATTTGCACTTAAAATAGCCTTTTTTAATCTTGGACTCCTCTAAAAGTTGTAGGTCTATGTCTTACATTTTCATCTATATAAAGTAGATCTAAATACGAGATCTACAGCTCTAGATATGACCAAATTAAAATAATAAAGTAGACCTAAACAGTGTTCCGTTTTGGATTGCACCAACATCTCTTTTTTAAGTTTGGTCATCTCTTTATCCTTTTAATTTCAGTTTTTAAACTCATCAATTAATTCTTTCATTTATATGATAGGCCTGTATTTAAAATGAACATTTACAATAAATTAAAGGTATTGTATATTATTAAATATGTTATTATAAAACATGTTTTAATTAAGAAGTTATTGATACTTCATATGCAAATTGATAATATAAAACCTTGATAAAAATACACTTTTAAGTACTAATAATTTACCATAAATTAAAAATATTTTATAGTATTAGACTTGTTATTGAAAAACATGTTTGAGTTAATGAGTTATTGATACTTTAAGAGCAAAATGCTAATGTAAAACCTTGATGAAAATATACTTTTAAGTATTAATCACTCAACCACAAAATATAAGTTTGTTTTACTTTCCTACACGATTAAGAAATAAACAATAATGAATAGAAATGTTGAGACCACTCACATGATAACATCGATGATGAAATTATTGATGGAAGTGCTTTTGTTTTAGTACAGTCATGCTTCTAATAATCCAAAATAGAATCCTATGATTGATTCATAATTCAAAAAGTTTAAGGTTATTATATACATAAAAAAAATATTATTATTTTAATTTGGTCAATTTTCTAATTTTAATGAATTAATTATTTTATAAAATTAATGTGCAATAACAAATTTTACTTGAAGCAATTTAACAACATTGTTGCTAGAAAGGTGTGGAAAATCACAATGTCATTAGAGAAGATTGAATTCAAAATTTTCATTTTAATGTTTATTTTTTTTATTATCTTAACTAATAATTTAGTTTTACCATATAGATTGTGTGATTTCTAGTATAAAGCTCAAAACAAATCAAAGAAATATGCAAAAGAAATAGGTCTTTCAAGTTAGGAAGACGTGGTTGTGTTAAGAGATTTTAGATCTCCACATGTCTCAGAGGTAATATGGGAAACGTTTATCAAGCACGTGATGTATGAGCATTTTATATAGTGGTCTCAGTCTGATATAGGGAGTTGGAGCAAGGAGATTCATGTATCAATTTCCACGCACACTGGTGAATCATTTTGTTCATTTCGCATGTGAAATAGATGGTAAAATTTTATTTTATTAAATATATTTTTTTATATAAAAAATCTTTTTCTTTTATGAAAAAAGTTTAACTAGCAATAACTTCTTTTTGCAGGCTACAATTTTTGGACATGATCTAAGATTGATGAAGCTTTTTGTTGAAACTCATAAGTAAAATAAGGAACGTCAAAAAGAGATGCAACAACTTGTTTATAGTTGAGCCCATAAGTTTGTGGCAAGTTGGATTTTACTAATCATTTTTTTTAAATTATTTTTTTTAAATTTGTTGACTTGTTTTTATTATTCTATTTTTTAGGAAATATATAACACTTGATTGTAAAAGAGATATAAGGATGATTATTCAACCCATTTAAAACTCAATTAGATTTGTGGTTAGAGGTTAGACAATCTGATAGACCTAGTAGATATCAAGCTTATGGTATCTCAAACACTACGATCAAGAATATATGGACAATTCATAGTGTATCGATCATTGGTTTCTCATAATAAAGTTCAAGCTCTCAATCATTGGTTGTCTAGATGATTATACAAAAACAAGTTAAAGATTAGATGATCTGGTTTAGCACTGAAACAGACCAACTTAGGTTTGAGACGAATGAATTTAGGTGATTGTATAAGGAGTTGTTGTGAAGCCTTAGTGGTCCATGTTATCTACCTTGTTGGCCACCCAGTCCTGGCGAAAATCCACCTCTGCCTCCTCCTTCAGCTTTTGTCCTCTAGATAAATTGTATTCAGTAATATTTTTAAATTAATAATGAAAATTTAGTTTTTTTATTTTAGTTTAATTTCTTTTAATTTTTTTATGTTTTGTTTATTATTTTTTAAATCATATGAAATACCAACATATTAAGTCAATTGAAAAGTTCCAAAGAGTTGGGAAAAACTTACATAATTTTATTAGTGATAATTTTAGATAAAATTACTAACAGACTAAGCCCATCAAAAAGTTCTAAAGAGTTGGAAAAATTTTTATAAGAATTCTTACTGATAATATATGATTCACCAACGAATTAATTTTATTGGTAATATAAATTCAATCATAGATAGAATTACTATTGATTTATTTTGTTGGTGATTTGTCATTGACCGACAAAATAATACTAGTAATCTTTTTTTGTTTGGTGAGTTGTTTTCATTTTTAAATTTATTGATGTTTATATTACTGATGTTTGACCGACATAATGGAAATCACTGACAATAAATTTTTTGATAATTACTTATCATCCATGATTTTATTGGAAAATTATTTTTTAATATAATTAATTTTTAAATACCAACAAAATAATCCATCATTATTATGCAATATTGTAGTTGTGATTTTATACCAATTCTGAATATTTCAATATGTGAAAGTAGAGTAGAAAAATGATATGATAAATATTGATTAAATTATCTTGTAAAGTAATATTGATAATTTAATAAGTGGTGAATATAATTTTTATTGAAAATTATAATTACAAACATCTAAAATCTTTTATTTTTTATATTTTAATATTTTATTTTATTTTATATTTTAAGTGATATATTTTAATTTAAATTGATAATGATTCAACTTTTTTTTGGTTATATTATACCTATTATATCTCATGTATATGTTCTTTTGTATTCAATATGAGGGTTTTTAAAAAAAAAAAAATTGAAGGGTTGAGAAATGAATGTTTTTATGGGTTTCGAATTAATGATGGTAAATGGTGGCGGCATTGCTGATCAATGCAATTTGCTTTTATTTAGTCTGTATATAGATTGAAGAGTGGATGCCGTTGCATCACAGATACATACAAAGGCATTTTTTGTTCAAGCTGCTCTCTATGGAGGCTTTTTTTGGCCTTGTAGTCATTGAGGCAATGAATTGTGGATTACCTAGCTTTGCCACCAATCAAGGTGGCCCAGCAGAAACTATTGTTGATGGGGTCTCAGGATCCCACAGTGATCCCAACAATGGAGATGAGTCTAGAAATACGATAGCAGATTTCTTCAAGAAATGTAGAGCAGATGCTGAATTGACAACGCTGCCAAATTCATCATCGGATATGAACTTTTTCATTAGTAACCAATCATAAATGTTGTCCTGCGGCTCTGCATGGAAGATTTGTGTGAATAAAGTGTTGAATATGGGATCTATTTACGGATTTTGGAGGCCGATGAACAAGGAACAGAAGCTTGCCAAGTAAAGATATATTGAAACCTTATACAATATCAACTTCTGGAATTGTGTGGGTTACTTTTGAAAGCTAGCGCTTTGGAATTTTCTCGCTCTGTTATGTTTTGTCAGATCAGTCGTTCTTTCCTTCATATATTCCTGTGGCGACTGCTTGATTTATGACTGACCTACGTGCTATACCAAAAAATAGAAGAGAAAATGGAAGAGAGAGGCTATAAGATTAAGCCCTCTTACCTTCTCCCTCCTCTTAGATCGACATTTAGATACCGTGTTTGGAGTTTGGCAGAGTTTAACCCTTAACTTTCATCAAAAGAGATCGACAGGACAAGTTGTTCCTCTGTTCTTCTCTGGATCCCGAAGAAGTGATGCCAATTAACCCATCAGCTTCCTGGATGATCTCATTATTTGTGGATATTCATAACAAGGGACCTCGCAGACTTCAGCAACTTGAAAAACTAAACCCCCAAAAGCAGCACCAATTGTTGTCGTTGAATCTCTGCAATCACCTCCAAACTAGAAAGCCAAACCCCAGGGTAGAGGAGGCCCTGCAGCCAGTACCTAAAACTCAACTAGCAGAAAGGCATGTCATTTATCCCCACCTCAACCTTCATCATCAAAGTTACGAAAGAAATATCACCAGGAAATGAATCCATGAATTCTTTTTAGTCTTTTTGATGTTTTTTAGGAAAACATGCGAGTTTAGGAGTTACTTTAAAAGAAATATAATTCAAAGAGTGTAATAAAAGACATGGTTTACGAGGTGTTTGTATGATCTAATCACAACTGCCTTTCTAGCTTTTGTCATACACAGAAGATGTATGGATAGACATACTTACCTCCATGCATTTGATAAATTTATTTTCTCTGCCTTTCGAATTTAAAACAGGGCTGGAAGCAACATTTCAACACTAATTACAGAAGTTCAAAAACGCAGCCACGCATAAAAAACATTTGAATAGCCTCTGTGAAGTAAGTGTAATTGTTAAACCCTACATGGTCAGTTGAACTAGAGCCTGACTTGGAATTGGTTTGGTTAAATCCAATTAAATATATTAAATTTTTAGTCATTTGATTAATTTGATCCAACTTAATCCAAATATAACCGTGTAAACATAAAAAGACCAAAAAGATATTATTTAAAAAAATTAATCGAAGTTAATTTTATGACTTGATGACACAACTCCTTTTCAAATTAATTTTTAAATGAGGTATTATATCTATTAAAAAAATGTCATTTATTGTAATGGTATAATTATGCTACGACCCATGTCTCTCAATACTCTACATATTGTGAAGAAGAGAAATTTCAAAAGAAAGTTGTGAGGTATTTTCAAGAGTATAAGGAGTTTATTCTAGTTAATAAAGAGATTTTTAATTATTTTTTCATTATTAGATAAATATATTTCTTCTTTTGTAGCGTGTTTTTCACCACCAATCTTAATCTTATATGATAATACACTATTTAATTATTGTTATCATGCCTTATCTAGTAAATTTATTTTTTGTTGATGACCTTCATTCCTTGTGGTACAAGAACAAGATCTCAAGTTTTATTCTTGTGTAGAGCTTCGAGCTCCTCTTACATTGTTTTTATCTATATAAATACAGTTATATCTTTTATAACTTCATTGAAAGTTGATGGCTCCTCATCTTTTGTTAGAAGATAATGTGTAATATTACTTTTAATAACATATTTTGAGCTAGTAGCCTTCTTTTATAGGTTGACTGTCAAACTTTAGGAGTTTTAGAATCTGTATTTACTATTCTTTATGCTCTAGAGCAAATTCAAAAGAAATATGATCCTAAGTATTTTTCACTTAAACTATTATAGTCTCTTTTAAGTGTTATTATTTCTTCCATTATCATTGTATCTTCTTCAAATATTATATCTCTACTTATGAATACATTATAGGTAATGAGACCTCGTAAACGATGTCCCTTCACTCTTGTCATATCCAAACATCACAGCGACTGATTAAAAATAATATCTCGATGGAAAATGAACAAATATATGACATCTTATTCTTTTATGGGAAAATGTCTAGTTTAAGGAGTTGCCACCTATTATTATGGTTACTACGAATCCTAGCTAGTCAATAGAGATTCTATGATAAAGGACCAGTTACGCAAAAAAAAAGATGATATCACCCTTTAAACATCCTATCTAAAGTAGACTGCATTGCTGGTTTTTTCTAAAATTGCAAATAATTTGTTCTCTTTTTTCTTCTTTTATTCTTCTTATCATGTTCATGAGTCTAAAGTCAGTGAAAAATTCTTATGAATATTAACTCTGGCTTTGGTAAATATCGCATAAAATCCAAAACAATATGATATTCCTGAATTTGACATCAATAAATAATTTTATAAAAAAATAAATTTGAAGAAGAAATTTTCCATGCCATTTTTTTCTTGTTTAACTTTTATTATCATTTGCCCTTATTAAATGAAAATAATAGAGACATTGCACAACAAATTTTATGTTTAATAGTGCTGGTCCATAAATTAAGTATATGACTAAAAAATACAAAACATAAAGGAAAAAACTAAAACAAAGTGTGAGGGGATCACAAATAAAATAATAAAGATCTCCAAATATTTGTAGAATTTTCTTGTATAAAAAAAAGGCTCATTTTCCCAAATATAAACTAGAATAAGTATATCACGTGAATCAACTCATGTGTGCATTGTATAATATAAAGGTAAATGATTACCTTTACATTATTTTGAGAAGCTAAAAATTAAAGTGAGAAAGAAGCTTTACCTCACGAAAACAAAGACGGAGACGAAGGTAATAGTCCTAGCACTAGCCATAGAATATTTTCTTCTTCCTTCTCCTTTTAGTCTCTCCTCCCTCTATTTTTTTTTGTTATGAATTCTCTTCTTTGTTTTTTGTTTTTTTCCTCCCCCTCTCCTTCCTTTTCTCTTTTCCATCTCCAAAGCTTTGTATTTATAGGTGTATGGTCTTCTTTCCACGCCCGGCTTGTCTCTGGATAAGCATAGTTAAGAGGGACACGTTGGTTTTTCACTAGGACTTGGATACCTGAGTTTGATCATTATCTCCCCGGGGTAGAGATTTTCATAAGGATTAGGATCAATCTTTGTGTTCTTACAAGATTAGAATGTTGGCATTTCACATTCTTTCTCTTCTTTACAGCAGGCTTTAGGTGCTTGAAGATCAAGAACAATGCCTAATTGAAACGACGTTGTTTTTTGGCTAGGAATAATCATTTTCAATTTGATCCTTAAACTTTATGAATTCTTGCATTCACACCCCTAGTCTTTTAATTTCAAATTTTAACCCTTTTATCATCAAATTAAACAACAAAAGGATCAAAATTTGGGTTACAACAATTATCTTAACATATCCCAGGATATATATTTTTCGGATTTTGAATCTAGTTTGCTAACTTTTTATGTATTGTACATCAAACACACAAAACTTTCAAATATATATAAATTAGAATAATCAACTGGCTTTTCATCCCATATTTCTATTAGTGTCTTTAGATCAATTGCAATTGATAGAGATTAATTGATCACATCACATATGGTTTTGACTGCTTCTACCTGGTATGACTTTCATAAGCCTGCAACTCTCAATATTGCTCTTGTTCTTTCTAATAAAGTTATTTTCATCTGTTATGTCACTTCATTTTATTGTGCAGTGTTTGTTGTTATGAATTATCTTTTGATACCTTATATGGTTAACAAAAGTTATCAAATTCATTGTTAGTATATTCTCTTCCATTATATGTCCTTTAACACTTTAAAGGATTTAAAAATTAAAAGCACATTTGCCTTACTTTTGATTAGATGCACCTAACATCTCCTGAAGAAATCACCGATGAATGATACAAAGTAATTGGCTCCTCTCATGGATATAAAATGTTCATAAAAGGTAAAGAAACCTTTGCAAACCTAAGGAATACCTTCTTATGACATATAACCTAGTTTTTTTATAATATATCATTATCTTTTTTTTATATATATAGAAATGACCGATTCATTTGATATATATATATATATATATATATATATATATATATTTCATTAACAAAAGCAAGTTTATGGCTATTTTTCTTGCCTTTAATACCATTAATGCCCCCTTTGATAATTTTCATAATGCCATTATCTATACAAGTCTTGTAATCAAAACTATCAAATTATCTCATAGACAAAAAAAAATTTCTTCAAGTCTTTCACATGTCATACTTTTAAAATAATATAAATTGAACAATCATACATCTTTAGTTTGATGGGGTCAATGCTAACAATTTTTAAGGCATGATCATTACCTACAAATACCGAACCTTTAAAGATGGGTTTATATGTATGAAACTAATCTCAGCAAGGAGTCATGTTACTTGTTGCTCTTGAATCCATTAACCAAATCTTAGTAAGCTTTATTCTATCTTCAGAGACTGTCACTACTTTGCTATATAAAACTTATTTATCATCTAAAGTGTTTGTAAAACGTCATTGAGGTTTCGATGAATCAAGTGCAAACCTCAAGATAAATTAAAAATAATAATATAATAAAGACAAGAAGATAAAAGAAGAATAGTTTTTGGTCGAAAAGGCATATTTTTTTCTAATAACAAAAACGATTTAGTCATTTTGAGAAATGGTAAGAATGATTTATATAAAATGGTTAGACCATTTTGACTATTGACTTTATTATAACCCAAGTCATTTTCTCTTCTTTTCTTTCACCTTAAATGACTAGAAAATGATGGTTAGGAGTAAAAAGAGAGTGTTTTAAGAGAGAAAAAACATAATTATCCTATAAATTTATAGAGGTTAAGGAAAAGAAAAGTTAAATTAGAGTGAAAAAGTAAATGGAGAAGAGGAAAAGAGAGAAGCTTGGGAAAAATATTGATGAGTTGACTTTTAAACTACATTTAGCAACTAGGTAAAGTGTTCAAAACTCTTTCATATTGATTTGAACAAGTGTTTAATGATTTGATGCAAAATTAGCAATTTTTGAATTCGGGTTCTTGAGATGCAATGAGTGATACAAAATATGATTGATGTGATGTGATGAGTCCAAGAAGATTAGATAACAATTGGAATATAAATTAACTATTTATTAAAGTATAATAGGTTCAGTCGATAATTTTATATCTCCCAATATAAGGGAGACAGATTCTTAAATCATGATATATATATATAAATAATGTACACTAATTTTAGATTTATTACATGGAATGTATACCTAAGTATAAGGGGATGTTACATTAGGGTTGTTCTTTATACCCTTTTATACTAATAGTCTCTTATATAGTGTTCTTTTTTACTATAATTGTAACATTTCACAGTCTTTTACTTTTTCTTTTTATTTATTCCTTCCTTGCCTTTAGCTCCCATTAGAGCCACATTCCATTGATCTTCCTCTTGAAATTAATAATAGCTATATTTAATGTGAACTGTTACTTTTATCTCCTTTGTTCTTACACTTATTTTCTTCTTTCAAGATAACGGTTACAATATCATCAAAGACTAGATAGTCTGTTAGGATATTATTAGTCAAGTTAATAATAATTTAATTATTGTTTATCTTTATTTAGAGTAGTTAGATGTGAAAATTATATTTCTTTATAAAGAACTTGAAGAAGAAATTTAGATGTTTCAATTACAGGTTTTTGTTGAAATAGTCAAAGAGAACTTGATTTGTAAGCTAACAAAATCTTTATATAGTTTCGAACAAACATTTAGGTGTTGATACAAGAGATTTGATGCCTTCATAATTAGCCTTGGATATAACAAACTCTATTTAGACTATTATATGTATTATAAAATGTTTGAAGAAGATAATGATTTAATTATTTTGTTATTGTACATGGATGACATGTTAGTAGTAGACCTTGACAAAGAATGAGTCTATGAATTAAATGTACAATTGGCTAGAGAGTTTGATATGAAGGGTCAAGAACTAACAAACAAGATTTTAGGGATGCAAACTTATAAAGACAAAAAAAATCTTCTTATATTTCAACATGCAAGATTGTAAGTCAATTTCAATCTCACGTCCTATTAACTTCAAAGTATCATCAAGTATGTCTTTTAGTAATGAAGTAAAGAGGATAAAGATGTTTTGAACACTGTATGCATTAGTAGTGACAAGTTTAATGTTTGGCATGATATATACAAAACCAGACATTTTATAAGTAGTGGAACAAGTAGTTGATACATGAAAAATCATGATAGAGAGCATTTAAATAGTATTGAGGGGATCTTAAAATACATTAAGGGTGTGATGTTTTGAAATAAAATGAGTATGAAAAGGCAACAAAGCCTTTGGAGGCTTAAATAGTGGGTATAAATGAATAAGAGGTAGTGTGGTAATTAAATAAATATAATAAGTATAAATAGAAAAAAATAGAGAGATCTAAAATTAGAGTGAAAAAATAATGGGAGAATAGAAGAAAAGGGGAAGAAGAAGAAGAGAAAAGAGGTAAAGATAATGGAAGGAAAAGAGAGTTGGAGAAAATAAATTTATATATAAATGTATGTTCTTTAGGCTTTAAATTTATATTTTGATAAATGATAGGGTTTTAAAGATTGTGTTTTAGGTTTATTGATGAATTAATTTGAATGTTATGAGTTGATTATTATAGGTAATTATTTATTTAGTTGATTATGGAAGTAAGTAAAGATGATGATTTTGAGTTATGATTTTGTTTGAATGGTGAATTAATGTTAGAAATAAGAAGATAATAGTAGGTAATCTGTGAAAATTCTAGGTTTGAGGTTAAAGATGATGAAAAGTCAGTTTGGTTCCTCAATTTATGAAAATTACAATTTAGTCCCCAAATTTTGAAAAATTATATATTAGTCCCTTAAACATATTCAAAGATTCTAAATAGAATAAAAGATGAATTATGGGCATAATTCAATTATAGTTGTGAAATTTTAACACTTTCAATTTGGTCCTCCCATTTGACAAAAATTACAATTTGACCCTAAAATTTTTGAAAAATCCTAGAATGGTCCCTAGAGCATAATTAGAGATTCTGGACAGAAATGAAGATGAATTATGGATATAACTCCACTATAGTCATGAATTTATGATATTTTTAGTTAGATCCTCCAATTTAACAAAGTTACAATTTGACCCTTAAAAATATAAAAAATTCTAGATCGGTCCCTAGTTGTAATATTAAAATTTTCAGATTGGTTGGAGAATAAATGAGGGTTATTTAGTGAATTATTATCAAGTTTTATTTTTTTTTTTATTATGGATTAGATTTTGAAAAAATCGTTTAATTTTTGGTTTTTAGAAAACATTACTAGTTTAGTTTAAAAACATATAGGGTTATAGAATAGATCCTTAGTTAAGTGTATTAAATATATTTTATATTCTTTCGAGTCATTTTTTAATATATGTTCTTTGTATTCAGATAATCCTGATATTCTACCAGCGAGACATTAGTAAAATTTCCTTCAATATCTGTTTTTTAGTACTATTTGTTTTTGAGTCAGGAGAGTGGATAATTTTTTATATACATAATATTATAAATATTTGAGTTGTTAACATGAATCGAATCATGCTTCTTAATAATAATAATAATATATATATATATATATATATGTTGATTATTATTCTTGTTACGATAAAGTATGATCAATTGTTTAATTTAAATTCTTAATATGAACCAATATATATTTTGAATTGACTTCTAAATTGATAGCTCCTCATTTGATTGATGTCATGAGTTGAGCCTTGAGATATGAATATGTTTATTTGATTATGATTATGAATCTATGATATGTCAGTTAAAATATCTATGCTAACAGGGTAATGTTAGTCTTTGTGCATATTGTATCTGAACTCTAGTTGGTTGGGGGAGTCACCAACTTATGTGGAATGATCATCTTACAATACGGAGTCTCATGCTCATTGCATTTTGATTTTCTGACGAGCTTTATCTTATGATATTCTTGTTATGACCTATTTAAAAAACCTTCTTATAAGAATCTAGAGTCATAATTTTATATATATTATAATTGTTGTATTACCTCGTATGTGTATTAAACATTATCTACTCACCGAGTTACTAAACTCATCCTCTCATTATTTATCTTTTTAGATTTTTAGCTTGTTAGTTGGACTTTCAGAAATTGCACTTTCGGTTGTAAATTATATTTTTCCTTATGTCTAGTTAGTGCTCCACAACTATGAATTTGTATTAACTCTTGTATTAAAACAATTAAATTATATAATAAAGTTAATTTTATTATTAGTGCTACGTTGAACTCATATTAAGTAATTTGAATGGTAAGTTTATATGTAAGTTTAGGTTCGCATAGGTATGGAACCTTGAAGGGGAACCTTGTCAATATGTCAGTTATGGACTCAGGAATCGGGTCGTGACAAGGGTACCTTAAATACTATATTATTTTATAGAGAATCAAAATTTACTATTAGAGGTTACATTGATTTAGATTTTATAAGTGACTTTGAGAAAAGAAAATTTGCTTCAGACTTTGTGTTCACATTGTAGTAGGAGTTGTGAGTTGAGTCTCTATACTATAAACTATTATAACTTTATCCACAATAAAAACCAAGTATATGATAGCTACCCAACCTTGTAAATAAGTAATATGGCTAAGAAGACTCGTAGAGGATCTTGGATACAAACAAGAGAAGATTTACACGTGAAGAAAAGATTTACATTAAAGAAAACCTAATGGATGCTTTGACCAAACTAGTAACAGTGATGAGTACATATGGTGTAGATCATCCTATGATCTAACAAAAATATAAATAACATGAAGATGATAAGTATAAAAAGGTTAGAAGAATCACAGATTATCAAATGTAAAAATATGATTAACAATCAAAGTCTTGAAGTGAAGAATGTGGAGCCTACCTTCTATTTAATATAATCTCATTCTAATGGTTAGCACTAAAAGTTGCGCAATAATTGACAATTTTTAGTGCACTATTTGTTTTTTCGAGGAGAGGATAGGATGTTAACCTATAAATAAGCAGTATCACGTGCTTTTTAATACATCACATACAAGAAAGAAACACAAGAGTGAAGGAAAGGAAATTTTTAAAAAAATTTGTGAGGTATTTATAAAAATATTAGGTGATTGTTCTTATTAATAAAAAAAATAAAAATTACTTAATAAAATTTTTTTATACTTACTCGTGATTGTAGCTGAATTTTAATGAACTATATACATTTTTATGTATTTTATTTTTTATTTTAGATGTTCTCTTAGATACTGTGTTTTGTTTTGCATGCCGAGATCCATTTCTTAAACGAGATATATGCAAGAATTGAGTTATAAGTCTTCGCAAATAGCCACGATCCATTTCCCATACCAACTTCGAGATGGTGGTAAAGCTATAAGTTCTTTATACCGGAAAATAAACACCGATAGAAAACTTGGTGGAACTGATTAATTGATTTACAAAATCAACTTCATTTTAGTCATTGTTGAGGCATCCTTTCATATTAGACTTGAAATTTATAATTAGGCCTCCCAAGATTTTCAAAAAATTCTCATACTGTTCGGAAAACCACACGAGATATTTCTACTAATAATTTAATTCATCCTCCACGCTGCAAACGTCTCTAATACAATGTAATTGCATCATAGACATTGATGGATTCATATATTAATTCAACTTAAAAATATAAATTATTAAATAAAATATTAAAATATAATTTATATTATTTTTTTAACAGCTGAAATAATACTACCTGCCTGGATTTATTTGTCTAGATGCATATGCATGGATGAATTACCATTTATTATTTTCACCCTGGCAGCTGGCAAGGTTACCCCCAGCCCCACCTGACATATTGGCCGGAAATTAATTTTTGATTGCAGCTTTGTACTTCACTGATAACTCTTTCATTTGTCTTATAAAGCTGTGATTATTCTATTCTGAATTTTTCCCGATGACGAAATTCAACTCTTCTTTGTTTAATTCGTTCCATTATTGTCTACACTTGCACGGCTGAACTTCTTAGGATATTTGGATCGACTGCCTTGATACAATTCACCATTGTCATCCGCTTGGCTCTTTACATTAGATTTAGCAATAACGATATCTCAAAATATACTATCTTATTCCCACTCAAAGCTGTGTTTTACTATAAGCAGGCCGTGCTGGTTTTTTCACTATATCATCATCAATGTCACAGTCCTTACCATTAGATAGTCGGATTTTACGATGATTAATATATGTAATGAATTCAGGTTTCCAAGCATTACCATATTGTTTATGCTTTCATTAGATTAGATAAGCATATGGTCTCACCTGAGTGCGAGTTTGTCGATTAGCAACTCCATTCTGAGATGGCAAATGCCTCATTTGACTCAGTGGAGTCCAAGGTGGGTATAGTCATATTGAAGGTTATGAGAAAGAGGGATTAATGATCGAAGAAGAGAAAGGCCGTTTATTTTCAATGGAAGACTTGGGACAGGTTTATCCTTTATGTTCTTGTTCTGAATATTGTTCTTATCAAGATAACACAGAGAATAAGGGGCTTAATTTCTTTAGAGATCAGCAGCAGCCCCAACAGCAACAATCGCCATCCAAATCGAGTTATTTGACATTAGATGATTTCCTTGGTTCTTGTTTCCCAGCACCAGCACAACCAATGCAGGAAATCAAAAGGCTTGAGAGTATTGCCAAAAATAGTAAAGAAACGCTATACACACCAGCTCTGTCATCATCTCTACAACTCCTACGCAAGTATGGAAGTGGGAAAGAAATTGAATGCAACCAGCTTGGCGGTGCTAGCGATGAAACTTGCTTCAGCACTCGAAAGAAACTGTCAACTGAGGAGATCATAAGAGTAGCTGGATCAAGTTTCATACAATTCTCAGATCAAAGATATGATGATTTCTCCATGCTCATGCACCCTTTTGGTTATGCACTCTCAGGCCTATCCGAGGAAGAAACAAGGGATGTAGAACTCACTCTCCTTCTTTTAGCCACGGCAGAGAAGGTAGGCCACCAACAATTTGATCGTGCTAGCAGATTGCTCAGCCGTTGTGAAATGGTTGCATCCGAGAGATCCAATCCACTTCAGAGAGTTGTGTACTCCTTTGCAGAAGCTCTTCAAGAGAGGATTCATAAGGCAACAGGAAGATTCATTCCAAATGAAATGAAGGGAAAACCGAACTGTGAAACTCCTCACGGGCTAAGTACACACCTAGCTCACCTTAGCCTGCATCAGAATGTTCCTATTAATCAGGTAATGCAACTCACAGCGATCCAAGCAATAATTGAAAATGTTGGATCAGCAAGAAAGATCCATTTGATTGACCTCGAAATCAGGAGTGGAGTTCAATGGACAGCCTTGATGCAAGCTCTTGCGGATCGTCAACGCCGGCTAGACCATCTTAAGATAACTGCCGTTGGCTTGAGAGGCATACAAAAGATAGAGGAGACAGGTAAGAGGTTAGAAATCTTTGCTAGGTACATGAACTTCCCATTCACTTTCAAGCCAATACAGGTATCGTGCATGTCCGAAATCAAAGAGGAGCTATTTGAAACTGCAGCTGATGAAGCCATTGTTGTTGTCGCTAACATGATACTCAGGACCATGCTCTCAAGGCCAGCTTGCTTGGAAAATTTGATGAGAGTGATTAAAAATCTTAATCCTTCAATAATGATCGTCGGCGAAGTTGAAGCGAATCATAACTCACCAACATTTGTGAATCGTTTCATTGAAGCACTGTTCTTTTATAGTGCATATTTCGATTGCCTTGATACCTGCCTGAAACAGAACACTGAGCACAGAACGATAACTGAAGCAACCTTCTCTAATGGGATCGAAAATATTGTGACAATGGAGGGTACAGACAGGATTGCTAGAAGTGTGAAGATGGATGTATGGAGGGCATTTTTCTCAAGATTTAGAATGGTGGAAGTAGGATTTAGTGATTCATCCTTGTACCAAGCTGGCTTGATTCCAAAGCAATTTCCTTGTGGCAGTTTATGTACTATTGAAAAGAATGGCAAGTGCCTGATTGTTGGGTGGAAAGGAACACCATTGCATTCCCTTTCAGCTTGGAAGTTTTCTAGAGAGAGACTATGGAGTTCGTTGGCAAATTATAAGTTCTGAGACTGCTTTTGTAGTAGCTACTTGCACTCTTTAGATTGAAGGTTATTAATTTCAAGTGTATTATTCGAACTGAATAAAATGGTTTCTATTCCCTAAAATCGCATCACAAGGTTTTTCTCTGCCCCCATATCTAAGGGAAAATGTTGGCTTCCTCTTAAGAATTCCTTACTGTTCTGTGTCATTGACAGAGAGATTGGAAACCAAAACGAAAGTATGCCATTAAACAGTTGCAAATCCCCAATTCCCAGAGTGTAGAATCCTTTAGCTCATGAGGATTGCACCTTTTAGCGAGGAAAAGTAATCAATTGTAATTATATTTTAAGATAAATTTGTTTTCACGTCGAAGTAACCTTTTAATAATAGTATGTATAACAAGAAGTGAACTTTTAATGATCTTAAAAATATTATTTCTAAATTATCAAAAAAAAAAAAAAACACTAAATGTGTCATGTCGAACCCTCATCTTATCCCATCTTACAATATAATTTTCACGTAAGAAATCAAATGGATCAAAATAACTAAAATTACCCAATATATATTATATTAGAAAAACAAACTAAACAACACCATAAACCTTTTCAAGAATGAAGTAGATTTCACATGAATATTTGCACCGGTTGCTAGAATGGAAACATCAGAAGGAAAAGAAAACAAAGTTTATAGATTTATAAGGTTCTTTACGGTTTAAAGAAAGCATCAAGAGCATGAAATAGCAAGATTGATTTTTATTTTCGTCAAAATAGTTTTGAAATATGTCAATTTAAATCATTATTTTATTTGAAGAAAAGAAGAGGAGATTTTATAATGGTTGATGATCTGATATATGCAAGTCTTGATGCAGAGATGGTTGTAGAATTTAAGAAGGCAATGATGAAAGAGTATGAGATGACAGATTTAACATGTGTCCTTGGTATTCAAGTGAAACAATCATCGGAGGAGAATTTTATTTCTCAAGTATGTTGCAAACCTGCTTAAGAAAATTAACATGATAAGTTGTAAACCAGTTGCAACTCCCGTGGCAATAAATGAAAAAATGCAACAGAATGATGGTGCAAAGAAGGTGGACTCAAAGATTTTTTATAGTCTTGTTGGTTGTCTGGTTTATCTTACAAATACAAGGCTTGATATAGTCTTTTCTACGAGTATAATTTCAAGATATATATATATATATATAAAGTAAACTTCACTTTGAATTAACAGAAAAAAAAAATGAGTTATCTTAGGGAAACAAAGATTATGGTATTACATACAAGAAACAAGAAGACAACAAGCTGATTGGTTTTACAGACAGTGATTAGGCTGGAAGCTATGGTGGAAGGAAAAGCACATTAGGATATGTATTTTGTATAGGATCAAATGTGATTTCATGGAGTTCAAGGAAGCAAAGTTCTGTTGCATTATTATCCGCTGAGGCTAAATACATTTGCAGAAGTTTCCTATCCTACTATCATTCTATGTGATAATATATCAGTTATAGCTATGACTAATAATCCTGTCTTCCATGCAAGATCAAAACACATTGAATTGCGTCATCAGTTTATTCGTGAAATGCAAATAAGAAAGAGATAAATCTGGGATCTCATCAACTCCAGTGATCAGCCTGTAGATGTGCTTACCAAGGCTATGTCTGCAGATAAGTTCTAGCTTGTTATGAAGTGGAGAGAATATGAAGCGGAGAGAACTTCCGCCGCGGGAATTCGATCTGTACTCGGATGCATTCCTATCGGTGTTGCATTTGCAAGGATTGCCCCATTCTCAGGCTGGAAATGTGCTAGACTTTCAAAATGTTGAGCTTCACCAGAAACAGCTCGAGCAAGACTCTTTGCTCTCTCTTTTTGGAAAAACATGAGAAGGAGATGAAGAACGTTTTAGATGCTCTTGAATTTCTTATGTTACCAGTTCATAAGGAACTAATCAGCATACTACTTCAAGGAAAAAGAAGAAAATTACAGTGGATCTACCGAGATCGATGTCGAAAATTATTACACGGTCTCCTCTACTCTTAGTTCCAACTGCAATTGCACCTCCAGCACCAACTAGCACAAACTGTTTCCCAGCCAACGGAGAATTTAAGGATCTGCCATTGACGCATTTCGTGATCTGTGATATTCACATGACCAAAGCACAAACATCACTAACCAGATCTGATAAGCTATAACTAAGTATTTACAGTCACTTTAAAAACGTATACAACCTTCTAAAGATACAGTCATACAGAGCTGAGGAAGTAATGTCAGTACCTCTCAAATTATCCTCAATTTCCGTTATTGAACCCTCACAGTCTGTATTAGAACCTATCAGTTATCCAAATGTTGGCGAATTCGATAGCATTGAAGCACCTGGAAGCAGTGATATGGAAAGAAGAGGACTCGGCCCTGCTACTCGTGGTTTTGAGCATGACATCCCAAATGACCCGAGACAAAAATACAGGTAAAACTCGAGATCATGAAGTGAAAAACCCACAATTCAAAATCTCTTCTTTTTGTTTGAACCTGAAAGGCTTACTTCCTGCTTGTTTTGTGGTTCGATATGAGGTTTTTGTTCCTGAGGTTCTTGCTCTTCTTGTTACGGGCGTGGTGGAAAAGCCAGAATCTTATGGCCAACAGATAACCAAAGGGAGGGGTCTTGCAAGCAATAATGGAAAGGGAACAGAATGGAACTTGCAATCTGAATGCATAATGTTGATTGTTCTTAATGATGCGCGAGTGCTTGAATTTTTTATAATGGCTTCTTCCTTGACTTGATGTACCAGGGTTCTTCAGACATTGAAATATAATATCAAATTTGTAAATACTTGGATTCTTTTTATATCACGTACAAACTTATGAATTTATAAAATTCTGTAATTCTTAAAATAATAAATACAAGGTGTAAAATTAAGTAAACTACGTAATAGTTAGGATATTTTTTTCCTTTAATTTAAAATAATAATTGAGTTTTTTCTTTTGTCAGGAAAATAACTCAACCCGTAACCTAATATATTTAGGTTAGGTTTAAACATTTAGTGATTCAAATCTGAATTAAGAAAACTTAAAGGATAGTGTAATGATATTTTAATTTTGTCTTTCTCTACAAAAATCAATGGCCTTGTTAGTGAGGATAATAAGATATTTTTCATATAATTTATTGGTTATTATCAAATTGATTCAAATAAATAATTTTTTATTTTTATTTTTTAGTACAAAAAAATAACTTAAATACTTTTAAAATAAAAAAATATTAACTAGGGTTTAGGGACTTTTTAATCCTTTTGTTTTTTAGAACAATTAAATGATTTAATTACACTTAAATAAGAAAAATATAAAGATAGGTCTTAGGGATGTTCTTATTTTTTCAGTTTAATTTATTTGTTATAATTAAGTTCAGCTAGGGGTGATTTCATAATTTAATTAAAATAAATAGTATTAGATAAAAAAAAAAAAGTAACTTACACATCAGCGCGTGGGTAACACATACACTCTTCGGGCAGCATATGTAGCATCATCCAATGTTTAAACACCAATGTTTTACAGTAGTATAGGAAGCGCCCTGCAGTGATCTTCACGATGGTTAAGCAAATATATATGGCAAAGTAGCGGTGAGGCTCTATTGAACCTTTTTTTTTCTTTTTTCTTTTCTCTTTATTCTTTACCAAAATATAAGGGTTTTGATAATTTGTTTTTTTATTTAATTTGATTTTTATTTTTTAAACTATTATTTGTTTTATTTATTTTTATCTTTTTCTAGTTTATTTTTTTTAATTTTGTCACTCGTCATTTAATTTTATTTAATTTCTATATTAAATCTGATCCTTATTTTTTTAATTATTGTTTATTTTTTAGTTTTTTTCTAATTAAATTTTATTTTTAATTTTATCTCTCAATATTTAATTTTTATTTATTTTTATATCAAATTTGACCTCCATTTTTTTTTTTGCTATTTGCCTTTTGTTAAAAAATCTTTTTAATCATATTTTTTTTTCAATTTTATCTTTAAGCATTCTATTAATTAAGAATTTTGATTTATTTTTTTAAAGTTTGTCTTCTACGATATTAATCCCAAACTTATGACTAAGGTCATGAGTTTGAAAGGATAACAAGAGTTAACTTTGGTCTTTTTAGGTTTTTTTTTAAATTCATTTTATTCTTCATCATTTGATTTATTGGGAATTAGTCCTCGTGTTTTTTTTATATACTTTTTTTTCTATAGAGTTATCTCAATCTTATATTCATGGTCGTGGGGTTAGCGAGTTAACTCAGGCGGACTCTAATCTTCTTCTTCTTTTTATATTTTTTTAAAATATATTTTTATTATATTTTGTCTATCAGCATCTGATTATTTGATAATTAAACTTCATAATTTTATTAAATTTATTTTTTGACGAGATTATCTTAGTATTATGATCAAGTTATGGATTTGACATATTAATCCAAATAGGCTTGAATAAGGTTTGTTGACCTTTTTTGTTATTGATTTTTTAAAAATATTTATTCATTGTCATTGTATTTTTTTATTCAAATTATTTAAATTACACAAGCTTATTAAAGCCTAATATGACCTAAGTTTTTTTTTTTAAAAAATCAGTATTTCCTTTGAATTTTTGTATGTTAAAAAAATTAGGCTAGCTTACACCATAACACAAGTCACTTATCTGATTAAAATCTAAACTTAAATAACATTTACTTAAATTATCTAAATTCATTGTATGCTTCTAACATTTTCAGTAAGTTAATTAAAGGAATTAAAATATATCCAACTAAAACCTAGTTTAATATTTTTAATTATTTTGCTTTTAAGTGGGTATTTGTTATTATGGTTGCCAGTAAAGTTCACCCACAACCATAATTTTTAATGTTTAGTAAGATTAAAACAACAATTTCTATTTTATGAGATTCACTTATAATTGTGGTGTGCCATAGGTTTTTGAGAAGCAGTATTTGGCTGCTTTTCGTCTAGACATTAACACCAACAGTGGAGCCATGCTCCACTGTAGCACTATTCACTAACATGAATAATAGTTTTGTTTTTTAAATTTCAAAAACTAGTGCAAGTAATTCACACCACAGTTATAAGTGAATCTCTTATGGTTGTCAGTGAAGTTCACCTGCAACCATAACTTTTTTAATATTTAGTAAAATTAAAATAACAAATTTTTTTTTTTACAAGATTCATTTATAATTGTGGTATGCCATAGGTTTTTGAGAAGCAGTATTTTATTGCTTCTCATCTAGACATTAACACCAACAGTGGAGCCATGCTCCATTGTAGCACTACTCACTAACATGAATAGTAGTTTTGTTTTTTAAATTTTAAAAACTAGTGGAAGTAATTCATTTGCACTATTTATATAAAAAAATTAAACAAAAAAACAATGTAATTAATTGATTTTACTAGCACTATTCATGTAAACTTTTACATGAATAATATTTAAAAAAAATAGTTTAGGATGAATTAAATTTACTTATACTGTAATCTCAATTTTTATTTCTGATAATATTTTATCTAATTTTATTGCATGTTCAAAAAATCATGAAAACTATAGTTCTTGTCGAATAATTTTTGTACGTAATGAAATTATAATTTTTTTTTAAAAAATTGAGTTTTACTAAAAAATATTATTTAATATTATTTATAACATTACATAAATTAAAAGGATATCGCATGATAACATAACATTTGTGAAATTTGATCACAATTCCAATTATATTTTTGCTAGGTTCGACCCAATTAAAAAAATTCAGTTTCTATTTTTATTTTAATTGTGTTTTATTTAAAAAAATTAGAAGTATATCGCTTGATCACGTAACAAAAAATTCAATTTTTGTTGTTACATGTTTAAGAAATCATGAAAAATATAGTCATTGTTGGATAAATTTTGTTTGTGATGATATTGTATATAGTTTAATGGAATAATAAAAATATTTGATATCAATATTATTTATTTCATGATGTAATAATAATAGTTAATCTTTAATTTTTAAATTAAAAATATATTTTTAATTATTTTATAACCTCAATTTGAAAAGTATTTTTTTAACCAAACACATTAAACTATTTTTTGTTCAATCTTAATTTTAACCAAATATATATTTTTTCAAACCAATCTCAACTAAAAATATTTTTTATAAAATAAATTTTTTCAAATCATAACTATAACAACATCCATAATATTAAACACACCCTAGATCTAAAGCTAAATCCACGATAGACAAAGGAGTCGAAATGTCTCTAACTAAACGCCAACTTAATGCTCTTAATTATTTTTCTTCAAGTCAAAATCTAAATGAGCAGAAGCCAAACATGGATGAGAAAAAAAAAACAACTCCTGTAGCTTATTAAAAAAAAGAGGAAAAAGAATGTTGGTAATTTAATTTCAAAAAATAAGTCAAGTCATAAATGAGGTTAATGTTTTTTTTTTACTTCTTATCTTAAAGCTAATATCTAAAAGAATTTACTTTTTTTTTTTAATACACTAAGTCAACATGAAATCGCATTTTTAATTTTTTTAAAATAAAAACTTAGTCTTGAGTGATATACAAAACAATCTTGAATTACTCTTAAATATTGAAAAAAAATAAAAGCATAGCAAGTAATTTGTTTCCCATTTTTGTAAGCTATTCCAAATAATATATCACTAGTTACTCACTTAGATTATATATATCTTTTTATTTTTTCAATAAAAACATTGGATATATAGGTTTTACCAACATGTTTTTTAATATAAAAAAATTTATAAGTGTAAATAAAACATCTCATGCAACCAATTTATTATATAAATCAAGAGCCAGCAATGTAAATAAATGAAAAAAAAACCATTAATGGTAACTAAAAAAAAAATCAAGAGACAAATGTAAATCAAGATATTTAATTTAACAATATAAAATATTTATTTGATTATATTTATCAAATTATTTTATAAAAATAAAACTTATATTCAATAAAATAATAATTAAAACATACATATATAATAAATTGATTGGATAAAATAAAAGATGAAAAAATTATAATGCAAAATTGTACGTATTAGAAATATCATAAAAAATAATATTTTTTTATTTTTTTAAAAATAAATAGAATCTAAAAAAATAAAAAATTATTTATAGATGAATCAGAATAATATTTTAAAAAATGAAACACATATAAAATAACTCAAAAACAATATCTATTAAAAAGTTCAAATGAGCAAAATAAAAAAAATGATAAAAAATGAAATTTAATCAAAACATAAATTAAAATTTTATTTTTAAAAGAAAAGAAATTGAAAAAAGGCATCAATAAAAAAATCAAAAGTGGAAAAAATTATGAAAAACTTTACTGGGGTTAATATGTTGAAAAATTAAACAAACAAATAACTAAAAAAATATCTATGAAAAATTTTAAATAACAAAATAAAAAATCATAGAGAATGAAATTTAATTGAAAACTTTATTTTAAAAAGAAAAGAGATTAAAAAAGGCATCAATAAAAAAATGAAAGTGGTAAAACATATGAAAGGCAAGTTACTCGGGTTATGGCCCTTTTTAAAAAAAAATATTAATATCAAAAAATTAAATAAAAAATATTAATTTATATTAACTTTTCAAACTTGTAATCTTGGTTATTAGAGTAAAAGCATCATGAATAGAAAAATTACAAACCCCAATTATCATCAAATCAAACATTAAAGGATTAAATTAGAAAAAAATCAATTAAATAAAAAGATCTAAAATAAAAATGACAATTAAAAAAATAAAAATAAAAAATAAACTAAAAGGCAGCCAAAAAACTTTTATTGGAGGGTTAAATTGAAAAGAATAATAACTTTAACAAAAGAGAGAAAATATATATACCATAAACTTTGGTTAAAAGATAAAATTTAAAGCGAATAAGATTTTAACAAAAAAAATAAGAATAAAAAATTAAAAACCAAAATAATAATGATCGAATTAAAAAAAATAATACATGAGAAATTATAAATGAATAATTAAATTTAAAACAATAAAAAAATCTAAGAAAGAAGTAAAAATAAAAAAAATAAAGATTGAAATTTAAATATATATAAAAAAAGACCAAGTTATATTTTTTAGGGAAGAAAAGAAAAAATAAAAAAATATATAAATAATCATCAATGAAGAACTGACCATCCATTGCTTACACATGCCATATACATTGAAAAAGTACTTCACAATGCTTTTAACACCGTTACGAAATGCAATACTTTAACAATAAACATTGTCATATATGTTGTCTAAAACGCATAAACAATATTAACCCTTTAGTACATGCCAACAATTTATATATATACATGCACACAAAAATGCCTATTATTATTGCTCCTAGATATAACAACAATACCATGATAGAAAGATTAAAATATCCCTGCAAGACAATGTTATTGCTCCTGGATATAACAATAAAATCATAATAAAAAAGATTAAAATATTCTTGTAAGACAATATTATTTTTTTTATTATAAGGATATTTTTATTATTTTATTGTGAAAAGAAAATTACCATGAAACCCGTGAATATAAAACTTTTTTTTCCCTCTAAGATTACTTTGGAAATTTCGTTGTCCTATAGAAAGACAAAAAACACATCCATGCCCCTATGAATTTGAAAAAGACATGCGTATCTCTATTAAAAAAAAAAACCATAATACCTCTTATTTCTTGGCTTTTGTTTTGTGTAAATAAGTGGGTTTGGAATGATAGAGTAAAAAGCCCTCATATTTTATTGGTTTCTACAATAATTTTCAAGTGAGTGTCACGTAGCTTTCAAGGAAATGATAAAATTGACTTTTCCTTTTAAAACAAAATGTGAAAGTCCTCAACACAAGAAATAAAATATCAATATAAATAGAGTGACAATGGTGGATTTCCATTTCATTGAAAATGATACCTTGCAAGCTTTTAATTGGCTGAAAGGCTGACTACATTATGCTAAGGGTGTTTTTGAAATAATAATAATAATAATAATAATAATAATAATAATGGTAATTCAAAGTATTTTTTATTTAAAAATATATTAAAATATTTTTTTATTTTTTTAAAAATAATTTTAATATCAACACATTAAAATAATATAAAAATAATTATTTTAAATAAAAATATTTTTGCTTTTTTTTAAAACGTGATTTGTTTAGTTTCCAAACACATACTAAGTGCTCCGAAACGAACCTAGCCCATTGGGCTTTCATGGACACTTGGCATCTCACGGATGGACAAGATTCATACAAAGTAGGCCACGCCTTTACCACGTACCACGTGTCAATCTCGTATCCGAATCATGTTTTTTTTCTTGTTCCTTTTCTCCCCTCGTTCCCTCTGCTCGCCACTCGCTTTCTCCGTGGAGAGTCGCAGAGCAGTGGAGCGATGTCAAGATCAAGCGACTCTGCCTCTAAATTCAGAGTTAGTTTCCTCTCTCTAGACCTCTGAATTCAGGTCTTGATCCTTGTATAAGATAGATAATTATTGATTGGCCTGGATTAACATAATTACGATGATTCACTCTTATCGCCTGGGAAAAACAATGAAAATCAGTTCTGATACATTTAATCTCTTAAGATTTTTCAATCTATTGAATGTATGAGGTGTTTAGCTCTGATAATAAATTCATTTTCCATTATTTAATTGATAACACCATGGAACTATGCATAATCGCTTGCTATTATGCTTATGAAATATCTCCATTGATTAGAAATTCGATTTCTACCTTTTCTTATTATTATTGTTGTTATCGGCAGAAATCAGATGGAGAACCGTCAAATAACGGTGTTGGAAACCTGACGTCCAAGATGAATCAGCTTAAAAGACAAATTCAAGCGGAAAGGGTTATTTCGATAAAAGTAAGTCTGAAGTTTTACCGTATTCAAGGGTCGCTGGTGATCTGATCGTCGTTCGTTTGTTCGTGGCATGGTCAATAATTATATACAAGAAAGCAATTCATGTTTGATTATTTTCTTTTTTGTATAGGATAAAGTTGAGAAAAACAGAAGGAAACTTGAAGCCGATGTTTCTCAGCTAAGATTAGCAACTTCGAGAACATTTTTGGGGCAGAGTGGAGTTTCTAAAATGATTTCTTTGAGAATTGGAACTCCTCTTTGTAAGTATGGTGGATTTGCTCAAGGATCTGGTGATAAAGATGTTATCAATGGTCATGAAGTTGCAGCCACTACGGGTACCAAGCTCCCGTTTGTAGAGAAGATACCTCCGTATACGACGTGGATATTTTTGGACAAGTATGTCAGACAGTACTTGCTCATCTTTCACATTTTTTACCCGGTGCTAAATAAATAAGCAAGCAAACATGTGCTGTTCGTATTTACCTGTTGGGTGCTCTTTGACGATATCAATAATTCATTTTTGATCCAGGAGAAATTTAAACTGCCATATGTTGGGAAATTAATGCAAAACATTTGATGATTTATGTTGGCTCCCTCGTATTGTTTCATATATGGAGATTTTGTTTTTGTGTTATATTTCAAGTATGAAATTATGCAGCACAGGAATCAGAGGATGGCCGAAGACCAGTCAGTGGTTGGCAGGAGACGCATATACTATGATCAACATGGCAGTGAAGCTCTGATTTGTAGTGACAGTGAAGAAGACAATGAACCAGAGGAAGAAAAACATGAATTTTGCGATGGTGAAGATCGCATTTTGTGGTAAGCTGATTGATTTTATTTTGGTACGTATTTTTAATGCAATTTCCTGTTAAAATTTAGGATGGCATGATTGCATTCTTAATAATGAACCGTGTTGCTCTCTACCATTTTTTTCTTTTTTGTTAAACTAGCAACCTAAGCAAAAGCTATGCTGTTGATCAAAATTTAATCAACTTTCACAAAGGAGTATATGTCAAGAACTGATATTAAGATCAAAATTAAAAACAGTGGTTTGAAAGCTGTACGACTCTCATTAGATTCGGTTCTTATTGTCGTTCTTGGTCTTCTAGGATGTACCAATAGTAGTTATTCATACTCTAAAGTCCTTGTTTTTATCAAAATTGTAGCTTTTGGTGCTTAAATCAGAAGCAGCAGACATTAAAATATGCTATCTGTTTGGTCTTAATGACACCCCTGATTGTAATTATTCATGACCAATTATTTGCCACCAGTCCCAAGTACTTAACACTTTGTCAAATTTGGCAGGATGATCTCTCGGGAACATGGATTAGCTGAGGAAGTGCTGAATGTTGTTAGCCAGTTTATTGGAGTTGGCACCACAGAAATCCAGGTAGTACAAAGGAATTCATATTAACTGCTTTGAGTTTTGAACTGATTTCTTCATTAGTTGCTTCTATTACTATGTGTTTGGTGAAAATGGTTTCCTGTTGCTTAATTTACTTGCTGAGTTTGATATTGCAGGAGCGATGTAGGACGCTCGAGGAGAAATATAGTGGTGACCAAAGTGTCAAAGATACTAGTGATTCAGTAACTGGGAGGGGCATATCTATGGAAAAGAGCCTTAGCACTGCTTTAGATTCTTTTGATAACCTATTCTGTCGCCGTTGCTTGGTACTCATTGCTGGCCTAATCATGAGATGAAATTTTTCTGAATTAATCCTTGATTGCTTCAATCTTGATTTTTTCATCTTGAACAGCTATTTGACTGCCGCCTCCATGGCTGTTCGCAAACTTTGATTAATCCAGTGAGTAGAAACCTTCATTATATATGAGTGCTGTGTGTGTGTGTAAAGTATATATTTTTTTAATGTAAGGTGTTCTTATATCTAATAGGAGGCTTTGCTTGGCAGAGTGAAAAGCAGTCATATTGGTCTGAATATGAAGATGATCGGAAACCTTGCAGCGATCAATGTAGTCTTCGGGTGTGTTCTTTTATCTGGTTGAAAATTCTCTTCAATTTTTATTTGATTTATTTTAAACTTTCAGCATAAACAGTGGGATGCTTTTCTGGTCAACAAGATCAATTTTTAACCAATTGGAACTTGAAATGTTAAGAACATTAGGCCAGATGAGGTCATATATGTACCAAAAATCACTATAAACTGCAGATAACAGGCTACAGGAGAGGTTAACTTTCTGTGGTATATGATCCTATGCGCTCCTTTTAATTTTTTATTCCTTAATTATGAGACAGTTTTTCTTACATATGTGAAGCTGGTAACTAATTGTGCTCTGTACTGCTCACATAAGCAAGTTACTCAAAGTTACACTGTTACTCCAAATTTGTAGGTAATTATTATTCTTAGAATGTGTGCGCATTTTTTTGTTCATGTGGACACTCTTATTTACTACTTCCATTACACGTATTCATTCACTCCCCAGGGACTTGCCAGATCATATGGTTACCAATGACTTCTAATGTATCTATTCTGTTGCATATGCTGTTATAATTTTTCATCTGGAGTTCTTACATTCTGCATTGAAAATTGTGAGTCTGATATTAATGTAAATGCCTTTCAGCTAAGAGTTGTCAAAGACTTGCCAGGAGGTTCTGTTAATAGGACTAAAACTGCAACCTCAACAGAGGAAAAAAAGACTGCAGCAGCCTCAGATGCTGAAGTGCCAGGTGGTGTAGACTTCATGATAGATGAAGAAAGTATCACGGAGAAAGAGATCAGTGTTATTTCAGAAGCTTTTTGTAACTTGGAACCTGCTTCCGGAGCTCTGAATCTGGATATGTCTGCTATGGTGATACATAACCAAGAATACATGCGAAAACGCAAAGCACCACAGCATACAGATATAGCACCAGATGGCTCATCACAGGCTCCTGATGATATGCTGGATTTTAGTAAGAAAAAGAAAAGATTATTGCATTTGGATGTAGTAAATGAAGCTGCTGAAGGTGTATTTCCTGATCATGGTTGCACTGCTAAAAAAGCAAGTGATAAAATTGAACTTAAGACGACCATAAAAAAGACGACCAATGATTCCTTTGAAACTCTTTGTTCTGGTACTGAGGAGAACGTTGGGCATGGGACAAAGGATGTCTTTGGAGTGCCTGGACCAAAACAGTCATCCTTAGTAGACAGAGCAGCGGAAGGGGTTTTAAGGAAATCTGAGTGGAAACCCATTGAGAAAGAACTGTATCTGAAGGGAGTGGAGATATTTGGGAAAAACAGGTATGGGGTTTACCTATTTAAATAACAGTTCACACTTGCATGCAGATACCAATAATACATGTCTTGAGATACCTTTATCATTGGCAGGTGTCAAATGTTTGTTTGAAAACTGTTAGATATGCAGGAGTGCAAGCTTGCAATCCATGTTCAGTTATTAGGAATCTGGATGTACCCTATAAATTCCTGTTATTAACCAAGTGTTAAATATTGTAATTGTGTTGGTTTCAAAAGAGCAGAAATTTTTATCCCTCTTCTAATTAACTTACTGGTTTTGATAAATCCAAATGTAACTTCACTTATCTTTTGTGCCAAACAAAACTTTTATGTCTTTATTTTTCACGTTGTGCTCAAAGTATGATTTGTGCTTTGCAGTTGTCTTATTGCAAGGAACTTACTTTCAGGCTTAAAGACTTGTATAGAGGTGTCCAATTACATGCGTGAAAGTGGAGCTATGGTGCCTCATAGATCTGTTGCCCCAAGATCATTTCTAGAAGACAGTGGGAAGAGTGATACGGATTATGTGGTATGCATTATGATTTATGATATTTCAGGAAGGATTATATTCTTAAGTTTGCTTTGTAAAGGAAACCATCTGCCTCAACTCATCTCAAGTTTGCTGTCTGTCTTGGTGATTGTATTCCATAGATTTGGCATATGCCAATGATTTTTCAGGAAAAGATTGCTGCCCTTGACAAAAGAAGGGTGGAAGAGAATCATGTTTGTATATTTGTGAGAATTCGAATATTGATTTCCAACTGTATTCAGCAGTTGCTTTTAAATATGTTGTTATAGTTAACTGATTCTCTCCCTCCCTCTGTTCTTTCTGATTCCATAGGGGTCTACCAATATCCATTTTCTTTTCCTGTAGGGTTCTGCCTTTTCATCCCACAAGTTGTTTCTACATTATAAAGCCATCTCTTCCATACCTTTTGTTTTCTGTAGGAGCAAGATATGCCAACAAGGTCCCGTTTACTTCGTAGGAGGGGAAGGGCACGTAAACTAAAGTATTCTTGGAAGTCTGCTGGTCATCCATCATTTTGGAAAAGAATTGCTGATGGAAAAAACCAGTCATGTAAGCAGTTTACACCTTGTGGATGCCAATCAATGTGTGGAAAGCAGTGCCCTTGTCTGCATAATGGAACTTGCTGTGAGAAATATTGCGGGTATGTTGATGTATCTTTCCATAAGGTGACTACTGATTACAGAAGTTGAAAGTTTTTAAGAAGAATAAGAGCTTCTCAATCTATTTCTTGTTTAATAATAGACATTACATGAGTTACATGAGGTATTTATACCCAAAGTAGTGCTGTTAGAAGTCTATCATAATCTACCAAATTACATAAAGATAGGAAATGCCAAAAGAATAGGAACCACTAACACAAGAATAGGAACCACTAACATCCCTAACAAACTTATTCAAATCTAAATTTGAATTTGAAACAGAAATTAACTATCCTTATCTTCAACATTGCCCCTCAAGTTGGTGCATAAATATCTATCATGTCTAACTTGTTGATGAGAAACTCAAAGCTTGATATGAACAATCCTTTTGAAAGAATGTCAGCTATTTGTTGTGTTGTTGGAACAAACAGCATATAAATAATACCACCCTCCAATTTCTCTTTTATGAAGTGTCTGTCAGTCTCAACATGTTTGGTTCTATCATGTTGCAGAGGGTTATGAGCAATGTTAATTGCAGCCTTGTTGTCACAATATAGTTTCATTGGCATCTCTAGTGGTCTTTTTAATTATTCAAGAATCTTTTTTAACCTCAAGATCTCACATACTCCATGCATCATAGCCCGATGCTCAGCTTCTGCTCCTCCAAGTGACTAAATTTCCCCATATATAGGTGCAGTATCTTGATTTGGATTTTCTGTTGGTAACGGAGCCTGCCCAATCTGCATTTGTATATGCTTCAATAGTCTTTTGCTCACTCTTCTTGAAGAACAATCCCTTTCCTAGAGTATTTTTCAAATATCTTAGGATACGGTATACTGCCTCAAGATGTACTTCATAGGTTGAGTGCATAAACTGACTTATTATGCTGACTGCAAATGTGGTTGGGTGTGAGATAAATAAATTAGTTTTCCCTCCAACTTTTGGTACCGAGTGTTAGTCACAGGATTTCCATCCTTGGTACCTCCTAGTTTCTGATTAGGATTAATTGGAGTATCGGCAGGTTTACATCCACTCATTCTTATTTCTTTAAGGAGATCAAGAATGTATTTGCTTTGTGAGATAACAAGACCCTTTTTTGAACGAATAACTTCCATTCCAAGAAAGTATTTTAGAGACCCCAAATCTTTAATTTCAAATTCCAAAGCTATAATTTTCTTCAATCGATCCATTTCAGTGACATTATCCCCAATAAGAATAATATCATCCATATATACTATCAAAATTGCAATCTTACCATCATCGGAGTGCTTTATGAACATAGTACGGTCACTTTGAGCTTGGATATATCCTTGCTTTTTTATGGATTGAGTGAATCGTTCAAACAAGGCTTTTGGAGATTGCTTGAGCCTGTATAGTGACTTCTTCAGTTTACGTACTTTAGATCCAAAGTGTTCATTTAATCCAAGCGGTGGATCC